>VXBJ01003458.1:888469-915841 GCA_013400055.1 Nycticryphes semicollaris
AAAAAGACTGTAAAAGACTGTTGAAACTCAGGGAGTGAAATGAAAAGTTAGGTGAAATTTCTTACTCCCAAAACAATTCAAATTCTGGTGAGGGGAATAATTTAAACACTAGGAAAAATGCTGTGGTACAAATACCATCTTTTTTTCTAACGCAATTTCTATAAAACCTTTGGAAGACAGAAAAGAAATCAATAAAGATGATTACTGGGTGCCAAAGAACTGTCACCACCCTCCTGAAGTAATTTTTTCCCTGAAGTTCACATTGGGTCAAAACCACTTTAAAAGTGTAAGCTAGTCTTCTAAATCACTTTGTGATACGCGTACCAATATTTATTATTTCTTATGATTATCATCTGATAAAGGATGTCTCAGATAGACTTTGAAATATGATGTTAGCATAGTCAACAGATTCATTGATACAGTGAATCACTTTATTGAAAGACTTTAAAATGAGGTTAAATATTTCTTCTAAAGGCTATACAAAAACTTCTTACAGATTCAGAGCTGCATGCCATCCACTTCATCCTTATATTATATTGAATGCATCCTTTCTTTTTGTACTTTTTTTTTTCCCTGCAAAAATTAAGGCCGTTTGGAGTATGTGTGCCCAGTTACTTTTTGGGTCAAGAGAGATTAAAATTAAAGCAACATGTGCTATAAATGCCTTGTAAGCAATGCAACAGTTCATCTACAAAAACTCTTTCATGAATGAGCATGGAAATATGTTAATAAATGAAGTGCAATTTTAAGCAACAATCGAAGGAAGAGATGTACTTTCTCCCATACTTGTCAACTCAAGACAAAACTTTGTTAAAAACAGTCATTATAAGCCTTTAAAGTTACACTACAAATGATACCTCTAGAAGGCTATACATATTGACTTGTATGACTTCAGATGGATTTCTCCAAGTCCTTCTGTATCGATCGCACTTATACCTAGATTATCTCTCAAGTGATGAAAACATTGATTTAAATCCAGAACATCAATTGTAGCTGACATGAAAAATTTCTTATCAAAGTTGTCAACCAAGCAGTTAATGAATGCTCAAACTCAAAGCAAATGCATGCTGAACAGTTTTAGCATTATGCAGTACTCAGTACTGTTCTAGCATAAACAGCATGCATCTTACATATGCACCTATCTGACATAGTAGACTATTGTTTATTTTCAGACAATGATCCCACTCATTGCATTTGAGATGCAAGACTAGAGAAAAATTATCATGATAAACCAAATTATCTCCTCATTTCATTAAATTTAAAATATCTGAAAAAATACTTTATGGTTTTTTTGTTTCTTTCTTCTACCATAAAAATTCTGTGCGGGATTTCTGCTGTGTTTCAAAAGGTTGTAGTCATACTTGCATTTGTACACATGTATTAATTAGGACTCAGACCTGATAAGATGTAACTTTACATGTACTGATGCAGATACTTTCTACTGTCAATTGGTGCCAAAGTAAAGAGCAAAAAGATGTGACAGTATGTCCTTTGATCTTTGATTTCACCCTTTTATTAAGGCTTAGTTTTCTTCCAGTTAATAGAGAGAACAATTTCACAGGAGCTATATGAACTTTACGGAGTGATTATGCTGAATTTGGAAAGTATTGAGTTTTAAGGCAGACCAACACACTGTTTATTATAATTGCATATTGTGCCACTTAAGCCTGTGACAAAATGCATCTCTGGCACTGTATTAGAAAGTGATACAATAAGGAGACCTACTGAAAGAAAAGACAAATGCAATAGCTGTCCTCAGAAACTTAAGAAAAGTATGCATACATTGAAAGATTAAAAGAAAGATAAGCAATAAAATGAACCTCATTTTTAATTGAGCAAATCATCAGTCGATCAAGATTCTTATTTTATAGAGCAATAACCTTCACAAAGATGATACAAGGATTAAAGCAAGATTTAATGAGGCATAAGAAATTCAAGAAATGAGTAAAGAAGTTTCATTATTTATTTACTTTTTTTATCTTTAAACTGTGGCATAGTTTCCAAATTAATTCTGTGATGTTTTGGTTTTGCCACTCAGTCAAAGTAAACATACAGGTAACTAAAGAGGAATAAATGTATTAGTTGTTTTCCAGAAATCTTCCTTCATCATCCTGATTGTTAACTAGAACCTGAATCCTTGCTGGTACCTTTGGGAGTAAAAGATTTTGGACAGGCAATTGCAAAAGTGCTTCACTTTTTTTCAATCAAAGTGAGCACAAAAGCAGAAATCAAGAGGAAGAAAAGATACTTCAAAGACAATCAATAAGCATTATCCAGATATCATATGCAAAATTAAATTCAAACTCAATTTATTTATTAATAAATACATATTAAATCAATCAAGGATGCTGACCGTGAAGAAAAAGGGAGTTGATCCATGAGAATGAGACTAGGGAAAGGATCCTATACAGTAGGGCTCAAAAATCCAAAGAACGTGGAGGGGACAGAATCCTCCATCCTAGACCTCTTAAGAGACAGATGAAATCCCTTTTCCAGTAGCAAAACCGCTTCATCAAATCTAACAAGTATGGATTATCCTTTTTACTGTTGAATTCCAAATGCTTATATGTATACGTTACTTTAAGTTTCTGCCAGCCAACAAAAGTGATTTCAGCAATATATAAAGTTTTAGAAGAAATTGCTAAAAGAAAAAATAATTTTAAAAATTATGTGAATAATAAATGAGGTAGAAACCAATGTTAATTTACTAAAAGTCCAATCCCTGATATTCTGTGATTCTGTGATTTTTTAGAGAAAAATATGTAATTCTTTTGTTTTAAATGTCAATAAAGTATTTATGCTACTTCTAGAGAGAGGCTATTAAAGAAGACAGATAAGAAAGAGAAATGTGAGAAGCTAACTAAAGAGAAGATCGTCATGGAAACATACAGAATATGGACATACTAGAATCAGCGTGGTTAACTAGTGATGTTACTGGGATATATAGTGGAGTCCTTTATTAATATTCTTGGCATAAAATAGAGAATATATTGCTGTAATTTGCTAGCCTCATTAAGTTGAAGGCCTCACACAGGTGAATGATTAGAACATGCAAAACTGAGGGCAAAAAATCTCGGGAATACATCTTATCAAGAATGGAAAGAAAATGAGGAGTTGACCAGAACAAGGTATATTTATTTTGCTGTATATGATAACTTCTCAATTGGAATCAAGTGAGAGGAGATGAACCATGCTGTATTAGCAGATCACACAATAGTTATATCTTACCTGTGTGATTTTAGAGTGTAACAAGGTCTGATGAGCTGATATTCAAACTTATGTGAATAAGATGTTAATTGGATTCCTTAGTCTTGCAAGACAAAAACTGAAAAACAAAGTAATCATTGTCTATTATGTACAACAGAGACATAAAACCATAGATGCTTATCTCTTTAAGTGAAGACCAAATACCAGAACAAAAAGAAATGAGTATATAGTAGTAATAAATACATTAAGGAAGGAAATTAGAAAGTCATGAATAACTAGCAGAGCAATAATGTTTTATAATATTAAGTGCAACTCTTTAAAAATTATAAATGTCTAAGTACAACACAGTAGATGCCTGTAGTAACAGGCACCTCTGTTAATGGCAGGGGATAGTACAGTCAGTGATACAGAAGGTCTCTTAGTTCTACAGTTCTGGGGTGGGTTACTGTTTTCAGCATGTCTGAACTGACTAGTGAAGCTATTTAAAAATATAAGGTATTCAGACTTTTTGCACTGGATCAGATTTCCCAAGTACATGCCAAAATAGAAATGACATTGTAGAACATAACAGTATTTTATTTTTCTTGTATTTAATTTTTCAGCAAGCATTAACATGCATACATTATCACTTTTATACAACTAGTATTCTGAAGTACTCTGTCAGCTATGTATCATAAATCAACAAAGTTACTTGGAATGTGGTAACACTGAAATGACTCGATTGACATTCATAGGATGTAACCAATAATTCAGTTTGAAAAAATGACAGAAAGGTATTTATTGAATAATAGGACAAAAAATACTGTGTTCTAAAAGTTAACATATTACTATAGATTTTTGCAGTCCTAGGCAGTGCAAATAGTTATGAATCTGTCTCTAAATAGACAGAGGATTGCAGTCCTGTAGCTTTCATGCTAACTCAGCAAAAGATAGAGTCAACAGAACACACATATTGTATTTATAAAGTAAGTTTATTTTACTGAATGTGATCATATGATTTTACTTTTCCTTGGACTTCCTATAACTCATGTATTTTTCCTTTTCAATTATTTAAAGTAATTTAATAATTCTGTCATTTAAACAAAACAGTTATTGCTCAAAAGCCCAAGAATTGCTTTGGCAACCTTAAAGCAGGGCATAATGGCTGAAGAAATAAATGCAAAAATTTTACTATGGGTACCTAGACCATTTTCTGAACTTCATTTTGTGCCATGTGGGAGACTAAAATGGTTATATGAGACTGGAAGAATCTTTTAGAGATGATTATAAAAAATAATAAGGAAAACAAAGAGAGACCTTAAATATGTCATGAAGACAGGTGAATGTAGCAAAAATAACAAATCATAAATCTAGACTTCCATCATCGTATACAATATTTCTGTTTGCATAATACTTGAGACATGCAAAATGAAGGAAAGTTGTAAACCGGAGCTCCAAGTGAGAACAGATCCTTCACAAAAATTCATTTGCACTGTTGTATCTTGGGAATTCACACTCATAGAAACTTGTTGCATATGAGCAATCTCCTGCAGTAGCTGATTGCACGTGTTAGTTTTCAGGTGTTGCTTTTGCTATCAGAAAGTTTCTGTTCTTGTTTTTTCCAGCTGTTTTAGAAATGGAATCCTTATGGAAGGTGAGACTTTCAGGAACCGATTTCTGTCAAAGCAGGCCATGAGTAGCATTGCTTCTTAAGATTTTGAATCCATGAATGGGTAAGAGATTATGCAAAGTCAATGCAACATTTTAGAATTTACCACAAATCTTCTTTTCAGCAGTTTGTCCCCAGTCGTTGTACAGGCACCTTCCACATTATTCCAGTGTAACTCCTTCCAGTGTCTAACCCTAACTCCAACTAGAAAATGTTCTCAGTATGTCACAGAAGAGTCACAGTGCCCTTGTTTGACTTCATGACACTGGAAAATTCCAGCATCATTTATGAGATATAGCCATGAGATTTCTCTTTACTGTAAGAAACAAAATGTTCTGTCTTTTCCTTGTGGTGAGTCAGAAGCTCATGACTGTTCTTATTGCTTACTTTTTTCTCAAGAACAAAGAAACCCATCTTTTTTGACTACCTGACCAATCCCGACGTTTTCCTGTCAGATGTTGTCATCTATTTTAAATTTTTTGCTTTTCCATTGTCATTTAAACACTTTGTGTGTGATTCAACTGCAATTACATTATAATTTAGTCAAGATAAAGTTTCTGTGTTGACTTCTAGATAAATGGTTCTCACATTGTTCTTTGCACAGTTGCCATTCCTGGGGATTTTTTCCCTAGATATTCAGTTACAGCATGTAAACATGCTCACCGTCTTTTATGGTGGATGATCGTCTCTGGATGAATTTATCACATGACATCTTGTTGTTGAAGCATAAATTATAAACATTTTGTTTATTTGTTTGTTCATTAAACCATCAGATTAATTATTTTTACTTTCATTCAAAGGGAAAAGGCATTCTACCCTGTCACCATGATGTTGTATGTAACACGTGTTCTCCTACATCACTGTGAATTCAAGAGAGAATCACTCTTTCCAAAAGTGGTTCAGAACCTGTATGTGATTTGAGCAGAAGAAAATTTTGATGTACTAATATAAGTCTTTGTACATCTAATATCATGTACATAATGATGGGATCCATATGGGCTAAAGACGGTAAAAAAGAGGGAAGCTTTGAACTGAAGAACAAGCACAAAAAGGACTGGTGCTTCTTAGAATGGAAAAATCACAAAAGTAAAAAGCATTAAGTCACATAAGCTGAATATTTTGTTTCTCATTTTCAGGAATTATACTGATACTGTCTGATAAAAGGTATGATTAGTTGCATTAATAAAGAATTGTTCTGAACTAATGATTGTCGTGTGATTAGCTTCCACATAAACTACAGAACAAAATATCAGTAACTTTGTAGATGCTGCTAAGTTACAAATGAAAGTGTGAAGAAAATTAAAAGACAGATGGTGTGGTTACCACTTAAAAAAAAAATCCTGCTCCTAGTAAGAGCATCTAATTTAAAAACAAAAATAAAAAATCCTACCAGAACTAGTAAACAGTAAACTAAGGCAAAGAATTGTGGGAGTTATGGCACTTGGCATCTCAAAAATAAGTGTGCTACATATAGCAACGTCTGCAGATCTGCAACACAGAAGGGCATGATGCAAAATTATGCAAAACAAATAAAGTGCATATAGTCACAGAAATTTAAATTGAAGCTGTAATTATTGCAGCAGAGGATCCAACTATGTGGCTCCCAGCACCAACATCGAAGATAAAAAGAGAAATTTTCTTACAGGTAAACTTCAGATAGAAATCCAGTGTTCCTGTCAGAAGACATCTACCATATTGATCAGGTATAAACCGAGGAAGGGGGGGAAGAATGACAACAAAAATCTAGAAATACAACCACCAAGATTCAGCTTAATTTATCTTTAGAATAGTCAGCCTATTATTTGGAACTGGACAAAGTCCTAGACAGTATAATATAGAGGAAAATTCTTGGGATGACATAAAAAAGAAATGGATGATCTAATACATATTTCCATCTTAATTTTCTTTTCCTAACACCTGTGATTTTATGCCTCCCAGATAGTGGAAATATTTTTTTCCTTTGTAGTAGAGTAGTTGGAGTGAAAACTCTTTAATATCAGTTATATCTATTAGAAGAGAACCAGAAATTATCTCAATTTCTCCCTTTCTATCAGTAAAGGTCTCCACTGTGGTTATTATTTTAGAGGCACAGGGCACAGACCCTGTCTAAAAGGCCAAGGTAGCTGGGAACAAGGTGGAATTGGGCTGGCTATGTAAGCCTTTGGGAGGACTGTGACTTCTGCTTTTCCCATTGTGTATTGGGGCAGACTGATGTGAAGGACACTACAAAATCCCAGCTGTGGCAGGTGTGGAACGTGAAATTCAGGAAAAAGAAACAGTTACATACTTAAAGGGGGTTAAGAGAGGGGGCAGCTTGAGACAGGACTAAAATGTCTAGCTCTGTGTACATTTTAAAGGGTTCTGTCATCTTACTGGACTTATTATGGATGCCACTATAATTGCATCTCCCCCTCAAATTACACCAAGGACAAAAGTAGGGAAAGGCTCAATGTCTTAGCCACCGGTCTCTGCAGACTTGTGAAACTCACCTTCATTCCTTAGAGGAATCTCATTTTCATGACTTTTCTTCCACTTTTTATTACTCTCCACTATTTATAAGAAGGTCAAGGACTGTGTTTCACTATGTAGATGTCTTGTGTAAAGTACAAGAGGGTGCAAATTCTGAGCCAAGACCCCTAGGAAATTGTTATGATCTAAGAAATAATAATAATCTTAAGTAATCTTAACTTGAGCATGTAAAAGAAAAGCAGTCAGTTAAAACTGTCCAAACCAGAGTATTATTATTATTGAAATACTAAAGAAAGCCTAGGAATGAGAGAAAATTTGCCCCAGAATTTCATTATAAATTTGAGAATTTTCTTCAAAAAATATTAGGTATGTATTTTACATATCTTCTGTACACTGGACTAGATAATGCTCTTCATATTATATAGTATTCACTACCCCATTGTTAATAAAGAATGGTTTATTGTTAGGTAATGACATCTAAAATGCAATAAAACTTCAGTGCTAAAATCTCTCACTAACATATATTTTTTGTAATCTTTATTGCAGGAGGGAAAATATATGACAGGTTTTAGGTGTTTAAAAATGCAACCAGTGAAAACCTCCACAATCTATTATGAATGGAAGTATTATAAAAACCCAAGGCATTCTTAGCTTATAATGTACTTTTATACAGCCTATTGTATACATTTAATTCAGTTAGAAAATCATGAAAATATAAGTACTTTTTCTTATTCTAGCCTTCGATTCTGAAATAAGATTTGCTGTTCTTCATTGACTCTACTTTTATCCATATGTGACATTCTAATGATGCAAACTTGGATTCAGAAACAGAATATTGTTTCTTAGTAATCTCCTTTTTCTTAGCATCTATCATTTCCTCTTGTTCATCTCACAATATATCTGGATTGTTTTTCTTGTACCAAAAATAAATGGTCTCTATCGTATCACATCACATTAAACCCTCTTTCTCAAACATGTTTCACAGTGCTACTGATGCTCTAAACACTAAGTGTTTCTATTTAGTTTCTCTGTTTATCCTCCAAAGGTCTAGAAGTACAAATGTGGCCTTGGTCTATGGAGCTGCTATCAAATCTCCTTGGAGATTAGACATGCCTTAAAGGACTGGACTAAAACCTTCCAAAACTATGGAGATGACCTACAGGAAAACAAAATTGGTGTCAGATGTGTGTAGAGTAGAAAAAAGCGAACCGACTAACTTGTCTTCTGAGTTAGCGATGCACAGAAATGCACACGGAGAGAAAGTCAATGTCTCATGAACTTGAATGACACTGAAGCATGCACTGCAGGGTCCTACATTCAGATTGATGGTGGACGCCTGACCAGACTCAATATCTGAATGTGCAGATTAAATGCATTTCCCACCTGTGGCACACCCTACATGAAGGGAAACAAGGAATGCTTATTTCTTCCAAAAGCAGTCAATAAAAAAAAAAAAAAAAAGAAACAAAAATAGAAAGATGCCTTGGAAATAACCCCTTGATCATTCCCCCTTTTTCTGGAGCCATGAGTCTTGTACTGTCTACGCAGTGATACAGCTGCAGTCAGAAGAAACATAAATATCTCTCTTGAACTGATAAGCTGAGAGGTGAAAAGTTGTGGACTGAAACCCTTTCAGGCTTAGAAAATTTTGAACCTGGGTTTCTCACCTTGTGAGTGAGTGCTTTCATACAAAAGGTACCATTGATGCCACAGCTTTCCTCCATGATCCTAAATAACAATAGCAATGGAAGTACAAGCTATGCAGCACCCAGGGCTGTTAGGTGGTTTTGTTCAGAGAGTTATCTATTACTCTCTGATAGATACTGTGAAGTATCTGTCTGCAGTGTCTGCAGTCTCCACCTAATTAAGAAATCAAAATTATATTTTGATGGGACACAAGCAGTGAGCATACACATTGATAAAAGCAAAGATCTAGATGCATAGAAAATTTTAATTTAAGATAACTAAATGTAGACAGCGAGCAGAAATTTTCAGAATTGTAAATTTTGGTTTAGGCCTCCCAGTACTACTTGTGATCCTTATTGGTCCCAGCCCTAACTGTAGGCTTTCAGCAGGCACTTTTTCTGGAACACCATGGAAAAAGGAGCACTGTATATCTTGCAATGCCATGTGCCAGACTGAGACATGATGTGCTAATTTTCAGTACATTATAAGTAAATATAAGTAGAAGGTATAAATACAATAAAATAAGGTATATGTACCTTAGAGGGTGCAAATATATTCCATCTCACATTTCTAAAATTGTAAGACTAAATTGGAATTTATCTTGGTTTCCTTGGTAGTCAATGGAAAATAATGAAGCCCATCTTGGCTCATCTAAGATATGTATTTTAGCATAAAATGAATCACCCTTTGGAGGTGTGTTTCCTTTGTCTGTGATTTTAAATGTTACCATCTCAGACTTAACGAATTCAAAGTTAAACATCTCAATTTGGGCAGAATAATCCAACCCTATGTGTCAACCTGATGAAAGGAAGGGAGCAAAATCCTCCCCAAAAGACATTTCTGAATGCTAACAAAATCTTCAAGATGGTCCCAAACCAGTTCAGAAAAACCTTATTCTAGGCGGCAGAACTTAGTTTCAAATAGTTCACACATCCGTAGTTTCAATTGCATGCATATTGATCTTTGTGGGATGCAATTTTGGTTTACTGCCAACAGTAACAAAAAAGCTATTTCAGCTGTGTCAGTGTGGAACAGCAATGTCATCTGAAATCTAGTGGCCTGTTAAACACAGGTATTTACACAGAGGTTGTCCAACCTCCTCCCCACACACACCTTTTCTCCCTAGAACACCTTCCTGACTGTGTAGCCTATGCGAAAGCATTAAATACAGCCATGTTTTCTGTTGTGTTTCATTTTTAACTATGCCTTGTATCATTAACAAAGGTTCTGATTTTCTATTTTGCAGCCTTTTTTTTACTTCTCTGGTACATTGTACTGCAGAAATGTTTGGGATACTCACTGCATCCAGAAAATGGCAACAAAAGAAGAAATGGAGAATGTTAATGGATATTGTTTCCAAGGAAACAAAGCATCAGAGAATACAAGAAAGTCAACAGGGATGTCATTTCTTTTCCCCAAGAAAACAAGAGAATAGAAGAACCTGAGAAGCTAATGAATAAATGACTTAGGAAAATAACTAGCCACTTAAAAGATTATTATATTGAAATTATTGAAATTGTCTCACGTAGATGGTTTTGCCTCATTTTCACCCACTGCCTTAACTTCATTTTTAATTTTTTCTTACATGCTGCTTCATATTGTGAAAGGAGAAATAGCATTCACTTTTTAAGATATCATACTGAGCAAGAAATATTTTGTTTGTTCAAGAAATTATCGATGGATATATATTTTTTGATTTTTGAAACTAAATCCTTACTGAATAGAAAGGAGTTCCAGTATATTTAACTGAGGAGGGGTGGAGGAGATGGAGGGGGGTGCAGAAAATAATGTCTATTACAGCTTTAGGGTATCCCTGATTAAAATAGAAGTTGAAAAAATGTTTCAACCTAGATAAACAGGTGCAATACTTCAATATTAATGCACATTTTGATATTTTATTATCAAAGAGGTATAATATTATATCATCATATTAACCAGAAATTTGGAGCTTCAGCAATTTCAGCAATCAGGTTTCCAGTTTTTGGACCAAAAGTCATGTGTAACATTAGGGACCAGGGCTGGCTTGAGAAGCACATTTAGGACAACAATCTGCTCCCAGTCCTGAAGAAAGAAGAAGGGACTGAGATGAACAGTAAGGTGCCAGTGAAAGAAATGAGAAAATGACCAGACTGAAGGAAGTAAGCCAAGTTGGAGATACACAAGAAACTCCCAAGTGAAAAAGAGGAGCAACTGTAGGCATGTCTGGGCTGCACTTTCAGTTTTAATGTGATGTTTGCAAATGCTTTGACTAAAGACAAGTCTGGAGCAACTGACTGAGCAACAGATTAGATTTGACCTTTATAACCATAATTGAATTTTTCCAGAAAGGCATGTGACAGGTTTTTCTCCAGTCAGCCTAAGGTTGGCTGAATGGCTGAACAGTAATTTACAAAGGCTTGTTTTTCCACAGAAAAAAAACACAACTGAACTGTGTTATTTGGAGGAAGTTTAAGTCAAAAAATAAGTTAGCTTGGCATGGACCCAGCATAGACTACTGCAGACACTCAGCTTGAGAGCAGAAGCCATCCCTTAAGAAATTTGTTTATTGCATTCATTTGTCACACGGCAAAGGGAATTAGTGTGTGGTACAGCGCTGCTGGCAAACTTTGAGCTACAGGGAAGATGACAGAAGGAAGACTTCAAAGCTCTATGATGATACTGGAATGACAAATGGGAACCCATGGAGTTTTGTTGGGTTTGTTTTTTTTTTTTTTTTAGTTTTTTTTTTTTTTGTTGGATTTTTTTCCAGAAAAGAAATGTTGTAGAATAGAAAATGGCAATGAAGGCTATCTGAGATCCTGAACCAAAAGTACCACGTGAAAAAGTGAAGAATCTGGCCACGGTGAGACAAAGAACTGTGACAGTCTCCAAGATGCCTTTACATTAACATTTCTGAAGCCAGTCCCTCAATTGGCCACATTACTACATCTTCATCACATTGCTATGTAGGGTAAATAATCCATATATTAACACTGGAAGGTAACACTCTGTGTCCTTTTCCATCCCTACAGAGAAATATATATACTTATAGCTATTTCCCCATTTACAAAGTGCATATTACAATAAGGTTACTGGACAGTAATTTGCCATTTATTCATGAAGGTTATGCAAAGAAGTCATTAACTGGGATTCTTTTTTGCATAAATAATTTTTAAATTAAAGGAGCTACTTCACTTTGTTATTCTTGGATTCATGGAAAGGGTAAGCTACGTCTCCCCACATCACTGGAAAAAAATTAATAATCCCTTGCATTGCAAATGCCAGGTTTCGTAGTTTAGGTCATCACATCAGTACATTTGAAAACAAAAAACTCTTTAAGTTGATAAGGCAGGAAAGATGAATGGATGTGCACCTTGGGATAAAACAGAAGAAGAAATATCTATTTCTTTGAGAGTCTGCTAGACAACTATTTAATACTTATGCCTTGCTTGCTTATAATGCCTACATGTGAGTAATGTAACATAGCTAAAAACACATCGTGAAAAACAGAAAAGTGGAAATCAAATGTTTTATATTATTATCAGACCATATACTTAATAATGACTTACATACTTAATGTATTTATTTCAGTGGGTAAAGTTATCTTAACTCAATATACAACTTTCTCTGAGCAAGTATGTTGAAGTTTTGGGAAATCATTTGGAAGCCATTATCAAAGTGTTGAATACTGAATGGTTGAAACCAAATGAAAAGATGAATGTGGATTGTTTTATAAAGAATATTAGATATTGGGAGATTCAAAAGTGTCAGTGTGCATGCTCCAGAAGTTTTATATTAGCAAATTCTCTAATGTTCTACCTCCAAATGGGACCTTTTTCAGTTTCTCCTAATATCTGGGATTTATTATGTCTATATATCCTGTAAGTGCAAAGGTGGTGATAATATGTTCCTTATATAAGTAGAATGATGTATGCTACGAAGACTTAGAAAGAAGAGTATTATGTTAAAGGTAACTTTCAAATTAAAATTTACTTGCTTTTTTAAAAGAGGTTTGTGAGTTTATTTCTGTAAAACAAAGACATACTGGAATTTATTAAAGCCAACAATGAGCATCGTTTAAATAATATACTTAATGGCTGAGGATATTAGAAAAAAATATTAAATTAAATAGATTAAAAAACAAACATTGTTCTTCCACACTCCTCTTTTTTTTTTTTTTTTTTCTCATGCAGCAACCCTTTTTTACACCTAAATTAAAATTACTTCATCAGTGCCATCTTCTTTTCTCTCATAATAGCAAAAGATTGTCTCTTTGAATAATCTCAGCTACCAGGTTAGTGGCCTGGCTAAAATATCCATATCTTCTTTTTCTCCTCATGATCCACTTTGCTCAGGGCTACTGACTTTCAGTTACACAGTCAAGTTCTTAAGTAGAACTTTATGGAGAGACAGTTTGAAAAAACATCTAAATAAAAAGTAAATATCCAAAATAGAAGTTATTTAGAGTGATACGAGAGCATCCACTTATCAGTTTTTTCATATTTAAACAAGACTACAAAACCTGCCTTAACAAACTTGATAGACATAAATATATACTTTGGTATTACTTCTGAAATGGTGTGTTTGATTTATTTTTCTAGTAATTAGAAATTATCTGTTTGTCCCACTCCTATTTCCAAAGGTGCCTATATTGGACTGGATACTATATGGATTCATATTTCAAAATGGTTTCTTCAGCCTCAAAGGTGCAACAGGTGGATTCAAAAAGGTAGTGGAGAATATCACAGTCAGAGATGTTCATCCAGTGTTGGAAGACCCCAGTTTGTGTTTTAGAGTGTATTATTTGCCTCCACTCTCACTGAAGTCCGTGAGGCAACTGCGTGGTAAGCACCATGAGTATTGATATGTCTATCACAGAAAGAAATATGTGATGCGCAGTGCTTGTTGATGATGTTTTAACGTTTCTTCCTCGTTGCAAATATTTATGGTTGTGTGGGGAAAAGTGAGAGGAAAGGAGAACTGGTGGAGCAGAAGGCAGTGCCGGTTCTTGTTGCTGTGCGCATTCAGCAGATTTGGGTGACGTATCAGAAGTGGATGGATATAATGAAAATAACTGGACCCAAGGGTTCATGTTTACACAAATATTCCAAGCTAACTTGCTTAAATGTACCTAACTGATGAAAAGATTTTTTGTGGGTTTCTTTTTGCTTTTTTTTTTTTGGGGGTGGGAGGAAGAAAAGAAGAGGCTTCCTTAACTCAAAGTGAATGCTTAAAATCCGTACTTAAATCTCATAGTAACATGCAGATAGATAAAACAGAGATTGGCAACCCTTAATGTACATGCACAGATGTTGTGTTTTAATGGTTGAATCAGCTGCTAAAATACACAAATACAGAAATAAAAATTAATGGAATTTTTTGAAGATCATACATTACTATGCAGTATATTCTGAGTTCACAAGCAGAGACTCAAACTCAGTGGAACAGTTCTAAATCTGTTCTAAAAAATTGCAATGCTAACAAACAAATATGTAAGAATAAAACATGGTGAAATAATGTACAAAGTCAATCCAAAGTCAATGGATTCACAAAATTATTTAAATTAAAATAGTTTCAGATAAGGGGTTGTAAACCTCAGAAAAACAGCTCAGTTTGATAACTGGACTTCATCTTCACACTCAAAGGTTTGCTGGCCAGCCTTGGTAAATCAATTTAATGAAATTTTTGTAAAAAGAAGGACCGAACTATTTGGGGAATTTAAATAGAAACCAATGTTTCACTTTTAATACCTTGCTTCATTCAAATATTTACATGAAGATTGAATTTAAAATATCCAGTGATGAATTTCTAGAAAAATTCTGTGCCTTCATTACAGTGCCCTACATGAATGAACATTTACTGAAAGGAAATGGAGCTTATTCAAGTTCACTAGAGCCACAAAAGCTTAATGGAGTTTCTGATATAAAACAGTTTCATCATTTGTAGAACTTCAAACAATTACATTTGCAATAACTTACTTAATTTTTCTACATTTAAGCAGGAGGACAAAAGTTTTTTATGCATTGCCCATTTTTATAAATAGAGGGTTTTTTTCTGTTTTTTGAAATGATTCTGTCTTTTGAAATTAATGTTCATGTATTCTAGCTGTGCATTACTATGACTATTTTCTATAATGAGATAGCATGAACATACATTGTAATGCTAGCAAATGATTGCATAACAAATGGTTTATCATTGGATAGTTCAATGCTGGAAATACTATTTTGACTCCTATTGTTTTTTTTCACAAAGGTTTGAGATTGGCCAAAATGATGATTTTCAAATACTATGTTCATGACACTTATATGTTCATTTCACTTCTGCTTTGGATTTCCATGTTTATCTGGTTTTATTTTTTCTCCAACAACTGTTTGGTATAGACACTTGTTGATTGTTAAGAAAGTATTGTTTCAGACTGCAATTATATGGTGAAGACAAGTAAAATTATAGTAATTAGGCACCGTGAAAGACCTCTTCCAAATGTATCATTTTTCAGTTGATTTGAGGCATGGCAAATTGGGACCTCTCACCAATTTCAGTGTGACTAGAAACGTACCGTGATTTGGGTAAATTTAACCAACCAACATGAGACTATCTTGTCCTTCTCTGAATTTATCCTATGTTGCATAATGTTCCTTGTAATTAATACTGTATCATCTTTCTCCACTTTAACATCTTTCCTGAATAGAAAACATTATGGTAAGATATTGTAAACAATGAATCTACTCAGTTGCTGACAGACATTGATTAGACATCAATTCTTTTCATAAGAAAATAAAATTTTAGACTACTTGTCTTGACTAATTTGTATTGCTATTTGATGCAATATTGACATCTGTTTGATTGGCACAGTATCTAATTAATTGCTGTTCTGTGATAAATGCCTACAATGTTTTTTATATAGCACATTGGTTAGTGCTCTTCAGACCTCTGATGTGATGACTGCTATTCTTGAAGTAACTAGAGCAGAAATTCAGTAAAAGTTCAATACAGAGCCAAGCAATTTAAAGCCAGATTGCACTGTAAGCTAAAAGGGTGTAAGCTTTCTTTGTGTGCAACTCAGACTGCCTGCTTTGAAGTGGAATCCTATCAAGAAAAGCCCTCAAGGCCTTGTCAACAGAGGAGATCAACTGTGGCCAGGTCGACTATATAAAGGTTATTATTTTGGAAGGATTTTTCACAGAATTTACACTGCCTTCTTCAGATATATGTATTAAAATATTACTGTTGAATGTTTCAAACCAAAACAGCTCTTCAGTATTAAAATCTTGTGGGTTTTAATTCTGTCAGTTACGTGGCTACACACAAGCTGTGAGAAAGAGGATATTGAACACAACGCTTCAGAATACCATAAACCACAATGGGCAGAGAACGTGGATGAACCAGAAGACCAAATGCCTTCAGGTTTTGAAAAAATGGTACCAAACCCAGCTCTTCTCAAGAGTCAAGAAAAAAAAAAAATCTTGTGGGAATATGAAATCAGAAATGGTAAAGAGAAGACAGTGTGACACAATAATTAGTAATATGGCAAAGTGGCATTGTTCTGCCTTTCCAGAACTGGGCAATGTGAAAGTTTCCTGATGAAAAAGATATTAGTATCATTTGATGCTTTTTCTTCACTTTTTTTTAAATTGTTAATCAGTGTAAACAACCTTATTTCCCTTTACCAAAAGGTGGAACAAACCCCAGTCCAACAGAAAGTTCTACAGTGATTATTATTCACCAGAGAGTCCAGGCACACAGGCAGTGAAGAACTTACCAGTCACCTTTGAGCTCTGTCTTTCACTCAGCAACCATGTGTTCCTCTGGCTTCTCTTTTGAGAAACACCATATTCTAGAATTGTAAAGCATCCCAACTCTCAAAATTTACTAGTCACTTCAAATAGGATAAGGAGCTTTTGTTCAGCTGTTCTGCAACATAAAAAATTCTATACTGCTATAACCATGGACTATAGTAGAGTCTTCTTCGGTATTCTCGATGCAGAAAATAGAGTAATTAATTAAAACAATATTTTTAATAACCATCTGTTAAAATCCATCTGTAACCAACCCCTCAGTATCCCCTGGGCAAGGATTTCCATGTTTAACTCTTTCCCGGAAGATTTCATGATGAGTTGTTATGTGAATGCACAAAATGGTTTATTGCCCTCTCATAAACAGCTCTTTTGAAATGCTGCAATAATTTTAAGGAATAATAACTTCTCAGAAGCTGTTGTTGTTAATGGATCAATCACTATTATTCTTTCTCTAAAATAATTTTTAGAAGGTCAGAAGTCTTGAAGCTTTCTTATTTTAACACACTCTTTTTGGTGTGATACAAGTTTGGAAGGCAAACTAAAATGAACTTACTACTAAAAATACTTCATTTAACTGTCTTAAAATATGGTGCTTTCAATGGTACTTTCTGTACCTAGAAAACTGCCTCACTCATCATCATACCACAATTACTTTACAAATATCATACCACAATTGAATTACAAATATCCAGCATTTTAATTCAAAGTGCAAGTGTTGGCTGTGTGCACAGCAATACATGTCTAAATGAAAGTGCAATGCATATATTTGTGCTTCAGTTATGCAAAGGTCTCTTGGGATGTGGTACTGATCTGCCTCTAGAGATTAAACTGTCTCTGAATTAGATGTCTATTTCAAATCAGTCAAATTTTAACAATGTAGTTATTACTAAAAAATCTTCAAGGGACATGGGTAAATCGAGGAAATGTAATTTAAAAAAAAACTTGTGGGAAGATCTGTCATGACTTGAAAACAAAAGATTGAATAGCATTACACTCAGTAGAAAATAGTGAGTGAACAACAGATTTCTTATGTGTTCTTACCTGTTACACACAACTTCAGTCTTTTCAAAGCAAAGTCAAATAAACTGCCTATTTATATACTCTATCTTTCCTTTCAAATCTGATAATTTCTCTAGGAAATAGTGGGAACATCTTCTCAGAATAATCGATATTTGGAGAGGAAGTGTACTGAAAATAGCACAAACTTAATTTTTTTGTACATTAGTATGAAAATAATGAATAGGCACTAGAGTTTGAAACGTTAGAATAAAGGCGGATGTATTGCAAACAAGATACTGAAATTCTGTGTTATCCAGTAAAACGAATGTGTTTTCATGAACCATTTAAATAAGTATTGCAGTGAAAAGCACTGCTTGTGGGTAATTGGATATAAATGGAAAATTGGTAGAAAGCTTGATGCATTGTTTTGAAGATGTTAACATTTTTAATATGATTGAAAAAATATAATTATGTTAATCCAGCAAACCCTGAAACAGCTTTGAATATTTCTTTTGTCATGTATTCAAATGTGAATTATATTACTCAAATCCCATTCCACATGAAGAGAATGTAAAAATAACACAGTCTTGTTTGTAAATAGATCATTGTTTCATTTAAAATTCGATGTCTGAAACATTGAAATACTTTTCATAGTCAAGTAACCATTATAATTTTATCTAAATACGCTTTTATCAAAGTGAAAATTTTCTTTCGATGAAGGGAAGCTCTAGGTTTGAACGGCCCTCAAAACCTTTCTTCTCCCAAAGATTTGGAGTGAAATGCTACCTCTTAGAGTATTTTGTCCAGAACTTTGAACAGCTCATAAAGTGAATGCAGTAGAGAAGGGAAGACTTTCTTTGACAAAATAAGTAGCAACATATTCATGCATGAGCTTCAATATTTGAACTAGCAAACAGGCACCTAGGTGAGGCTGAAAATACTGGTGTTCCTTTTAATACTCTACACTGTTAGAGTAATCCATCTAATTTTCTCATTTCCTAAGCTGGGCATATCACAAGTGAGATCAACAGAGGGACTCCAGGAGAAGATGTTGGTAAGACAACTTCACCTATTAAGTCCTCCAACCTCTGTAATGCATGACATCCTTGACCAGAATTCAGTCTAAAACAGCAAAGATTACTTCTGTATCTGATTACCTGTAGGTAGGGAGAAGCAAAGAAACATGACTACCTGATGTTGATTCTCTGATGTAAAGAAAGACATACTCCTTCCCACCCTTACTACCTCCTTTCCCTCTTACCTCTCCCCTGTTCTGAGATCCTCCAAAAAACAATTAGTAATGTGAAGTTCTGCTCTTGGAGGCAAATATTTTCAGCCTGGAAAACAGAAAGCAAGCAAAGATTCATAGAAAACAAGAGGTTTAAGCTAATAAGAACAGAAAAAGCATACAGACTTAGCTTATAAATAAATAAATGAAGATATACATATATATTATATATTCATAATATATGCACATAATTTTCACATATGTATAGATGTACATATACATGTATATAGACACACACATATATAAACATATATACACATAAAATATCTGTTCTCATCCTCCAGAGAAACATCAGTTGCTTTGGAAGATGAGAACAAAACAAAAAGTTTTTTTCCTGAATTAAAAGTATAGTTCTAGTTCTGAGAAGCCTGTTTTGCTGAATCCAGCTTACACTGATAAATAAAAATATTGTGGTGGTGCCTGAAAATTAATGATGTGCTTTTAAATTTAGCATGCTTATGTAATTTCAGTCCTTTTTCTAAGTAAAAGCAAATATTAAAATATCTGTGCCTGGATCTCTTGGATCTAGATAATTGATTTCCCATTCCATAAGTTTCAAAAAAAGGCAGTAAAACACAGCAAAATTTATCAGGTATTCCAACATATAGCAGAGTAGCTTCCTGGGAGTGTAGATTAATAAGAGAAAACCTAACATATTCAGAAGTGATATATTAAGGTACATTTTCATGACTGACAAGAAAAAAACATACGTGATGTAAACTTTCTGTTAATTCCATAAATGGAGAACAATTTGATAACCCTTAACTGCTGTCTTCCAATAGATTTAGTACATTATAGAAATGTGAAGTAGACTGCAACCAAAATTTTCTATTGTTACATTAAAAACAATAGTTTATTCATGGCAATTTCTTCAACTGAACACTTATTAGAGAGAGTATAAAAGGCAATAGAAAGACAAGTAGAACTGAGTAGGTAACTGGTAAAAGAAAATGGTTATCTATTATATCCATGACAGTGCAGGAAAAAAAAATCAAAAAAAATCTCAAAGGACTAAACAAAATGGAAGTTCATATGTTGCACAAATAGACCAAAACCCATAATAATTCTTCCATTGAGTTTAATTGGAGTTTAATTATTTTTTAATATTTCAAAGCCTGATTGAGTTGCAAAATTTTTCAAGTGTTTTTGCCTCCGAATCTTTCCCTGTTACATAGACTTTAAAGGCCAGATGAGTTTGATCTCTTAGATTCTACATGAAAGCAGCTACACCAGTCTAGCATCATCTATTTCCAAAGCAAATCAGCAAAAGATTTTGGAGCATTTTTACATATGTCAGCAGAGTTCTGCCCTTGAAGCACTTGTTTGACATGGATAGTGACTTTTCCCCTTTAAATAACACGTGTAACAAGCCCATTTAAGTAGTCTTTTCTTTCACAGTTGGTTAAGACTCCAGTGTTATTGAGGTAAAAAGACTATCAAGAACACCTGTGTGAATCTAGTTGATGCTCTTAGTCATGTAAGATATTACGACTATTGTTTGCTCTATACAACATATCAGAGCAGTAGTTCTTGTATCCCATCTTGATTTGCCTTTTGAATTCTCCTTATAAATTTATTTTCTTCTTTTAAGTTACCTTCCCTGAGATTAATACATGTGGATGTGAAACTCTGGAAATTATATATCTTTAGACATAACATTAATGAAATCACTTTTACTGGCACAGCATATGGTACCCTGCTGCTACATAAATAGCAAGATATAAAACATAAATGTTGAGGTGCAGCCTAGGTGTTGATCCTGTGACAAGTCTTCATCACAACAATTATTTTATGTTGGACTTTGTGACTGACATTGGTGAGATTTTCAGACTGAATGCATGGTACTACAAGAAAATGACAAACTTGGCAGAATTACTGCATTTCTATTCTCTGGTTGGCTTAGGGAACAGATTAATGAGATGCTTTGAGCTACCAGAAAGCAACTTTATCATTGGAGATGCTTTGGCAGCTGAAGAACTAATAGTAAGTTAATGGAACATTAATAAGATTTCTAATATGCAACAGTGGATTAACTTGTTCATGGAAAAAGTAAGGTTGGAAATTTCCTGTTTTATAAATGTAGATGGACAAATAAAAGAATAAATTTTCAGAGTTGTGAAAGGTAGTGTATACTGTGCTTTTGATATACATTACATGTAAGCTAGTTACTAATAAATTGTTCATGCAATGTACACACATATAGGAATTAACTATTTAAAAACTGGAAACTTGCAGGCTGCAGAAAACCTGCAGACCTGAAAAAAAAGGTTAGCAAGGCAAGAACATTTTTACTGAATCTTTAATAGATCACTACAGCTAATTATTTCATTAAAAATAATGGCTTCAAAGTTTTTCCAAGTTATAGGTGCTACTGTGGTGAAATATGCCATCATTTCTTTCTCTCTGTCCTCTACTTGCATTTCCTTCTTCCTAGCTTTGATACTTTTGCCAACAAAACAGACATATTTTCATAGGACGACAATTATAAGGATGAGGGATACTCCTATATAAGACACAAAACAGTAAGCATGCCGCCTAATTTTACTAGCAGTCACCAGACATAGGAACACACTGGCTTATACCTGCTGAACAGCCATATTTACTTAGAAATCCCATGGATATAAGTGTACTTTTCCAGAAGTCTGCAGCAGAATTTATGATAACCAACACAAACTGGATTACTACAGCTGTACTTTATGACTGTGCACTCTGATTAGATATTCACTCTCATTGTATTATAATTGCCTAGGACCTGATTACAATACAGTTTCACATAAATTAAATACTTCTCAGTTATACCTTGGTAGTCATAAATCACTATAGACTTGCAATTTCCAATACAAATAGGAGATGTTTGCAGTTTAATTGGCCAAATTCAGTGACTTTCAAGTGATCAGTGCACTGTTTTGCTAGGATTACACAAAGAGTGACAAAGAGGAGAAGCAATATATTCGAATTATAGTCTTAGAATTGAAGAGTAAGACGAAAATTCCTAGATAATATCCTTTTGGTTATTCTGAGTGCTTTTTTGTGTCTTATTGAAAGAGCATCCTATGAAAGCTAACAAATTTTGCCACATAATGGAAGTGACAGTATACTGGTTGCATCCTTCTGTAGGGTAGCTATTAAAATTTTTGAATTATAGCTTTGAATTTTTCTTTCCTTTTTTAAATTTGTCCTACCAGCTTGCCACTTTTACTACCAGATTTTCATCTTCTATGAATGTAAAATGCTAAAATGCATGAGTTGTTAGATATCTATGTCAATGCTTTCTTGGTTTCCAGCATATCTATTGCTTTAGCACAAAAACTAACACATGAAGCATAGGATATTCAAGGCTTGGAAGTGCTATTATTGTTAACATTGTTAGTTAAAAGTTCTCAGTGCCGGTTTTGAACTCTTCATAGTGCCCTGAATAACTTTTAGAACAACTGTTTACATCATTTGCTTTTATTTATGTTACTATTTTCTTTCACAGTTGTTTAGATGCAACAACTGGAACTTCTTCTTGTACTCAATAAGTGTGTAAAAAAACCCCAAACTTCACTTGGCATACTGCTTACTATGTCCCCAAAACATAATAGTGTTTAATTTTTAATTTCTTATATCCAATTCATACTTTAAAAAATTTATGTTTTATAGTGCAAAACACATAATAGCATCTGTTTGATTTATACTGCTGACCTTCTGATTGTAAGAAAAAAAAGTTCTACCTGTTAGCCTATAAACAAGGCTCATAAAAGCTGATTGTATATTTTACTGAGGATGAGCATTGGAGTCCATAATGGCTTATGAGGTTTTTGTCACACTCATATGACATTACTCATAAACCAACTGTAAAGACAGGTTTTGGGTGACATTTGGAGATTAGGACAGTATGAGAAATAAAGGGAAGATATTTTTTCCTCATGAAACCACACATCTTGTAAATAAAAGTATGTAGGCAGGCATCCGTGCAACTAATTATTGTGCAGACATCCTATTTAAATCATACTTTTTGTCCTGACAATTTTCCTCTTAACAAATTTTTTCCTTGTAGCTTCGTTTCAGCCTGATTAGCTTCAGAACCTCTGTTAAAGAGAAAAATAAAGGACTCCGTCCATTTCCTTTGCCAAAAGTTCATACAATGTCTACATACAAGTTTACCTCAAAATAATGCCTTCTACATGCTTGAACTGCTGAAGAAGGCATACTGAGGTGTTAGCTGAATATTGCTAAGACTCATCACTAGTAAAGGGACCATACTAATCAATGCCACAAGATTTCTTGTCTTGTGAATGAATTAAGTGACATGTCCTGAATGTTCATATAGAGCAGTAAAAAGTGGTAAGACAAATTGCCCAATGTCTGCTTTTGAACAAAGAGGAGAAAAAATCATTGAAGGATTTATTTCATTCTGATCCCACACAGCTTTCCAGCATAGTCTAAGGCATACATCACAGCAGGTATTCAATTGGTTCAAGCTACATTTCTTCAACACCAATGAGAAACCTGAAGTCAAATTCAGACAAAATGCTATTCTCTGCAAAACGTATGAAGTCTGGGAGGAAGCCACAGTTGACTCCAGAAGAAATTGCAGGGGAAAGGCAGGTACTCCGAGGCAGCTAAGCCATAAAGTGCAAGATAAAACTGAAAAAAAACCCCCAAATTCTGTTCATATAATCTTTTTGTTTTGTTTTGTTTCTTTTAGTGAATAAAAAGAACCTAGCTGTATGCTGCAGCTAGAAAGGTAAACAGAGTATTTACGCAGTTTAGACACGCAAAGGCACATGTGTAATAAGCATTTAGTGTAATTTGCTATACTTAAGAGCTACACCAGATGCCTAGTTTGTATGGCTAAGTCATTCCCATTGGGAAGAAAAAAAAGTAATTCTTGAACTTCTTAAATCCTCTCAAAATTGCCTGCCACAACACTGCCTTTTTCTGCCCATCTAGGACAGAAATAACTTCTTTTTTAAGTTAAATAGCTTTCTAGTCTTGGACAGACTTTCTTAAAATTCTTCTTCTTGCTGGTCTGACCTTTCCCAATAAACTTTGATTACCTCATTTTTCTCCTTCTTGGACATCAAACTGCCTTTACATACTTCTCTTGAGGCCCCAAATATATAAGGAAAAATTTAATTGTCTGAGTCTACTTGGAGTTAAAGTCATATCACTCTCTTAATTTCAATTTAGCTATTCAGACATACACTGAGCGTGAAAGAGGAATCACATGAAAACTTTTGGGCTTTTTCTTCTTCCTCTTAAATGGAGTGCACACACAAACCATGACACATTTCAAAAATCTGACAGTTTTTTTCTTTACTAAACTTCCATCAGGCATTTTATCTTTTAAATATTACTATCAGTTCATTCTAGCTGACTGTCTTGACCTGCATCCTCTCCAAGACCTCCTAGAACACAGAAGACACAGGTATTGAAATAATATTTTTGGAAGATTAAAATAATCTACACCCCATCCTAAGGCCTCTATTTCCCCAACATACAAATTCAATATATTCATTTTTCTTTATGTCATGAGAATGCACAGCAGCTCGCTCAATTCCCCAAGTTGGGATGGGGTAGAAAATTGGAAGACTAAAAGTGAGAAAATGCATGGGATGAAACAAAGACAATTTAATAGGTAGAGCAGAAGTTGTGCACACAGGCAAAGCAAAGCAAGGAATTCATTCACCAGCAGGCAGATGTTCAGCCATCTCCAGGAAAGCAGGCCTCCATCAGGTATAATGTTTTCTTGGGAAGACAAACACCAACACTCCAAATGTCCCTCCCTTTCATCTTCCCCCAGCTTTGGATGCTGATCCTGATGTCATATGTTGTGGAATACCCCTTTGGTCAGTTGGTGTCAAATCTCCTGGCTGTGTCTCCTCCCAGTTTCTTCTCCCTTAGCCTGCTCAATGGTGGACAGGTATGAGGAGCAGAAAAGGCTTTGACACTGTGTAAGGACTGCTCAATGATAATTAACACATCTCTGTATTACCAACATTGTTTTCAGCACAAAACCAAAACACAACCCCATAATATCTACTATGAAGAAAATTAACTCTATCCCAGCCAAAACTAACACACTTTACTTTCAATTCCTTTTTTCAGTTTTGTCTCATCTTTTTCCTGCTTTTTTAAGAGCTTATGCTTCTGAATCCACTATATTCACAAATTAAACTTATTTGCCTTAATGATACCTAGGTGGTAAACATGATTATTTCTCTGTAGTGTGATATTTTTCTTTAAGCTTCCAAGGCAAAAAATAAAATGTGTGCGCATACATTAATATTCCAGTAGTGAAAATGAAGTGGTAATTCATTTTTAATAGATCCCACGGACTTTGGTTTTCAAAATTAATAGGACCCCCTACCCACAGAAATGCTGGTTCAAAATCTCTTTAAGTCATTTCAGCATGTTTGTTTGCTATAAAGCAATAATTCACTCAGGTAAATTACACACCAGCTTTCACTTGTCATGAATATTAAAAGGGTAAAGCAGCACCACACTGTAGATCATGGTCCCCATACTGATCTCACATTGGAGTAAATCAAAGGAATGACTCCAGTGTAAAGCTAGAATGAGAACCAGGACAATAAAACTAGTCTTGGTTTGAGTTTAATTTTGTATTTAACTTGAGCTGATGCATTTAGTTTAAAAACAAATGTAAACACTTTTTAAAAAAAATATTAACACATAAAAGATCTGTCTCTGAATTCAGGGATTCAGTTTGTAAATGGGCAGTGCTTAAATCAATATTTCAAATTTAAATGCAATGAGAGATTCTTTCACAAATTATGGACTCAGATATTATAAAGTAAACTAGCAGGAAGATGCTTGGCTACTTTTATCCACTGTTGGAGCAAGTATTAAGGAGCTCAGCTAAATCACTTCACATTGAATACTAATCTGCTTAATGTCTAACTTGCTCTTTTGCAAGGTAGCATACTTATATATCTATCACACTCAGGTGCCAGCTTCCTGAGGAAACTGTCTATACATATCAGGGTGATTTTTTAAACTAACTTTTTGTAACAGAGGCTGATGAGTTGAATATAATTTCCAGCTTTAGCTACTGAGTAGAATGGAAGAAGGCTTTGCATTTACCTTAAGCATTTTATAACTTTGCCAAGGTATTACAGACACCATCAGTTCTGCATGAACACCTCGATGAATTGTACTTGCATTGTTTGCACATGCTAGACAACATTGAAAATATATGAATTTGCAGTTGACTAGATTTCAAACTAATGGCACAAGCCACATTCTTTTTACCTGAAACTGAGCTTATGCTACCTGTTCATAACAAGAACAGTATATAGATTCCATTGAATGTAACAAATGATTGTGCCATTCATTTTTATTCAGTTTTGTGAACTAATCTCTTTATCAATGTTTTCAACTGAATCTCTTCTCTTATGGAAAAAAAAGTGCATTTCCCTTAATTATGGCAAGCATTTTGGTGCCCTCAAAGTTTTCCTGTAGCTATAAAGGCAATATCAGACAATTAGTGAGAGAGAACTGTAGTCCACTGCAAGAATTGGAGTGTTTTGACTGCCTGCGTCCAGAGAAGTGTGTGACTCACTTATGATCCAAAGTTTGAATTATCATAGCTGGAGAGTCCTGAGTTCATACAAACAATCCCAGAATTTCAGACTGTGCAATGACATATTTTCAGGATTTGGATCTACAAGAACTTACTTCACTCCAAGTTGACTGTTTTACATCAGTTCTCTGCCTCATGTCTGTAACGGCACTCGTATGGTTCAGTGAACAGATTTGAACAGCTGTTCAGAACAGATCTGAACAGCTCAATGTCCAAGTGGCGGCCAGTAATGAGTGGTTTTCCTCAAGGGTCAGTACTGGGACCAGTGCTATTTAACATCTTTGTTGGAGACATGGACAGTGGGATAGAGAGCACCCTCAGCAAGTTTGCCAATGACACCAAGCTTGGTGGTGTGGTCAACACGCTGGATTGCAGGGATGCCATCCAGAGGGACCTGGACCTGGACAGGATTGAGAGTTGGGCTAGTGCAAATCACATGAAGTTCAACAAAGCCAACAGGGTCTTGCACCTGGGATGTGGCAATCCCAAGCACAAATACAAGTTGGGCAGAGAATGGCTGGAGAGCAGCCCTGAGGAGAAGAACTTGGGAGTGTTTGTGAATGAGAAGCTCAACATGAGCCAGCAGTGCATCCTGGGCTGCATCAAAAGAAATGTGACCAGCAGGTCATGAGAGGTGATGCTACGCCTCTACTCTGCACTCGTGAGACCCCACCTGGAGTACTGTGTCCAGCTCTGGAGTCCTCAACATAGA
>VXBJ01003458.1:916119-951854 GCA_013400055.1 Nycticryphes semicollaris
AGATTTAGATTAAATACCAGAAAGAAATTCTTTACTGTGAAGGTGGTGAGGCACTGGAACAGCTTGCCCAGAGAAGTTGTGGAGGTGCCATCCCTGGAGGTGTTTCAGACCAGGCTGGATGGTGCCTTGAGCAACCTGGTCTAGTGGAAGGTGTCCCTGCCCATGGCAGGGGAGCTTGAACTCGATGGTCTTTAAGGTCCTTTCCAACTCTAACCATTCTATGATTCTGTGATCTGGCCCAAAACCAACTTCTCCTTTTTTTTTTTTTCCTGGAGATAGTTTCCAGTTGAATCAACTTCGTGAATCACTCCCAACTGACCCTCCAACTTATCAACTGGGTGTTTTACAATAAAATATTTTTATCTCTTTAAAACAATTAGCCTTCAAGTTATCAACAGATGGAGTTCACGAATTTGTTATAAATCTCATTCGGTCTTTCTTTTCTCACCTAATAGTAGAGTCAGCAGTTGAGTTATTCAGAACAGAGTACGATTTCACGGGATTGAGACAGACGATTTCTGACCATTTAATCTTCACAATATCTTCTCAGGTTGGTTTATTTCAGAGCATAACTCTTCCTTCTGCCATAGAATTAATAGCTTCTTACTCCATGATTAGACTGACTCAAATAAATGCTGTGAGTAGGTATATATTATGTGCCACTGTATGTGATTAGTATGCGTTGGAAATCTACATCAAAAGCGGTATATGTTTGACAAGTACTAAGAAATATACCCAAATACAGGCTTGTGATTTGATGATGTTCTACAGAAGCTTCATAATTTGGACTGCCAAATATATTGCAATGGCTTTGGGGATTGTTACAATATATCATGCAGAAAATCTCCATAATAATATCTTTATGTCATAATGTATCACATCAAAAATCCCAATGCAATATTTTCAGGATATACTAATGATCCATCAAAGCGCATCAAGGTTTTATCATATTTTGTTATGTCTGCTACTGGCTAAAAACAGCCTACTGGGAAGTAGTTTCAAATATTCTAGGAAAACCAATTGATTTTTCTGGATAATTAATAAAATAAAATAAAGTTAAATTAAAGTCTGCATATAGGCTAGGATTTTATAGAAAACTCTATCCAATCCCCTTCATGTTTGAACATTTAGAATCCAAATTCCTTCCAATAGTTTAAAAAAAACAACAATCAGATATATTAGAACTCTTAGCTTTTGGGATTAGGAAATTGATGGAATTCTCAACCCACTCATGTTAAGAAAAATGTTTTAAAATATATTAATTAGGAAAACAAAGTGAGAACAAAACCATATAACGTACAAATAAAACAGAAATCATGGTGAAGCCTAGTAAGAGCCTGAAGTCTTTGTAGTAGATGTTGCATATACGACTATTGATCCAATGACAGAATAAAATGCAGGTAGTTTGTAATGTTCTGTGGCAAAGTGGTATTTTTTGAATGCAGTGTGTGCAGCTACAACAATTCTCTCTATAAAAAACAACTTTGTTTTTTCTAAATCTTTTTATTATTATATTAAAAATGAATGAGATACTAGAATTCTTAAGATCTTAAGATGTTCTTGGATGTTCTTTCTTCCAAGAAAAGAAATTATAATTGTACCTCATGGATTTGGTGTACTAAGATTCAAAACCCAATATGAGAAAATGATTTTTTAAATGACCCAAAAGGACTCATCAGATCCAGAGCTTCTTGAAAGAATCTAAGGGATAACATATGACTGAAAGGAAAGAAGAGAATTCAAAAAAAGCGGTATCATACAGGAATTTAAAAAAAAAAAAAAAAGACAAATATGAAGATATATTTAAATCTAAATTGTAGAGAACAGGGGCTTTAAATTAAAAGAATAAAATGTAAAATAATTTTTAAAAAGGTCTATATCATATGGTCACTACCTAAATTGTCAAAAGTTTTATTTCTGTATTCATCAAGTCTCTCCTGCTATGAATAATAAACCTGTATACATAGGTATACATTCTAGTAGGGCTACGGTGGAGGGTGTTGATTGATATATCCTTCTTCAGTACTGAGTCAATTGATTCATGTTGTAATAAAAAGCAGCAGTATTAGTAAAAACATGGATAAATCTGATAGCGAGGAATTATTACTATATACATTGGGGAGGAAGGGGGACGAATACTTACACTGCTATAAAGATTATTGTCAGGAACTAATGATCATGTGACTAAGAATGTTTGAGTTAACACAGCATACTTGGACTTTCGAAAATGCTGATGATTAACTGACCCTTGATTTCTTCTGATTAAAATCATTTTTGGTGTCTGACCACTAAAACACAGAACAGCAGACTCATTCAATTCAGAAGTGCAAAACTACAGAAATGCATCAAAGGAAAATATTCACACACTAAATAGTATCATTTCTTTGGCTTGCTACAATGATGAGTACCTTCAGAACATATGCGTGGTATTACAAATCTAAATTCTAAAGTTAGAATGTATGTAAACTAAAAGCCTATTTTTGTAAAAGGAATATTTTTGTTGAAACAATTCCATTTACATCTTTTCTATTTGAAGTACTTAAAATCACAAGTACAGAATTTAGCTTGAATTGCTTGTCTGTAATTCAAATAGTAAAATAAATGTATAATCACTTATGTATTTCTGTATGCTTGTATACATTAAATTTCATTTCATTAGTTAGGCAGCAACACATCTGGTCTGCTTCAGAGGATCTGTTAGAATTTATAAATGTGTAGTCATACAAGAAAGGATGCTCTTGGCTGCCTGATCTTCTTTGCTGGTTTGTATTCATTCTGGCTACTCCAAATCATTCATATACTTTGCAGTTACACACAAGTGCAAGACATTAGAATGCAATAATAATTATACTATCAAAGAAAAGAAAAAATCTTTTCTTCTATGCACAGAATTTCCCAAGGAAATCATAGTGGTCCAATAGTTAAACTACGAAATATTCTGTGCTGATCAATTCAAGTACCTGATACCTAAAACTAGGTAGATACATGTATTGTATTGTATTATATTATATTATATATTATATTATATTATATTATATTATATTATATTATATTATTATATTATATATATCCTTTAAAACTCTGTGGTTTTGCCCTCTCTCTCTGACAATGTAGTGATATTTTTGACAACTTATAGACTCTATTGTGAGGAATAACATAAAAGCCTGCAGAGACTCCAAGACAATTGGGCCCATATGCATTGATGTTATTTTAAAAAAAACACTCACTAATTTCCGCTCATGAGCAATGTACCTGAAACTCACTAGCAATACATATGAATGGAACACTGTATAACACAACCACTGCTTCTTTGTGTAAGAAATTTATAACCATAACTTTCTGTATTAACTGTGCATTTAATGCAAAATGCCATTTACTTCTGGGATCATCCAGTTTCAGTGCTCTCGTTCAACTAGAAAAATTAAGAGGAAAACATGACAATTGCCTAAAAGTTTACATATTTTAACATCATTTAGAAACACTTGCTACAGCAAGGAACCCTAATCATTCTAACTAGCTCCCATGGGGAGCATCAAAGTCAGTTTATACAGGGCAGATTGCACAAAATGACACAGACTAAACCAGGGGAGTGGGGGCTCAGCTGACTAGGAGAATACAGAATATATGAGATAGGAAGGAAACCTACCTAAAAGTACATTTTCTGGGCCTACACCAACTGTTCCATAAGTCACATTTAAGCCATGTAGCCGCAGTCAAGATATTCCTGGATTAAAGGTAAAAAACCTCAGAAGCAGGATTTATTAGCTCAGGATCAGTATCATGCTAATGTGGTCACATGGTCATGTCCCCAAAATATCAACATGGACTCACATTTGCTTTCCATGCGCAACTCAGGTCCCACATTTTCTTGCAGTGAAATATGAGTTTATAAGAAAATAAATGTGCACATATGGGAGGTTTTAAAAATCCTTTCCACATCCCCGATTACAAATTGAAATGCCTGATTCAAACTGTTAAATGAAAGTACTGATGGACAGCCTCTCAGGTCCCTGAAAGAGAAGTGCAGGTGCACAGAAAGCTGTGGGGCTGTACGTGGTTGGTATACGTAGAGAAGCATGCTTGGGTCTGCTCTGGGAATAGCAGATTGACAGAATATTCCCCTGAGGTGTGCAATGGTGAGACAGCTTTCCCTGGAGACTGCTGTCTCAGAAATTGTAAAGGATACAGTGGTGCAGCTGTCATGTAACTGTGGCAGTGGCTTTCCGGGCAGGAGGCGTCCCTTGGAACACAGCTCCTGCAATTTATTTTTGTCAGCCAAATTACGTTAGTGTGTTGAGCTGCTGGAGTCCATCCCAGGCTAACCAAATATGAATGAAAGGTATGAGTGCTGCAGCCACAAAATATGTTAAAATAATGTGATATAGCATTACAGTTTCTTATGTCCTGCTGTTTCAAGGGAGATGTCCCAATAAGTCAAGCTAAATACAGTTCTTTATGCATGCACAAAGCTAAGTCTTAAGACAGAGATCCATAAAATCCAGATTGTTAATGGGCAAGTTGCTTAAACCAGTTAGTATGAAATGCCAAATAAAAAGACAAGGCCCTCCTGCTGTCCTCCCTAGAAAAGAAATATGTTATCATGGGATGGAAGTGGCAATTTGTCTATGCTTGTGGTTGTCTGCAAAAACATTTCAGGAATTTAGCAGTTAAGATAATTTTAAGCCATCCCCTCCTTGCAAACTGTTGCAGTAAGAGGAGATGGTGTTGTGATTGTGTTAGTACCTGCTTTGCCAGGCAAATCAACTGTACTGGCCTGGCAGGACTGAGGATGACACAGAGAACCTGCACCCACAGCTCTTATTTCTAGGTGAATACTCTGATCATAGGATAGTCTCATACAGTGCTCTCTTGCTTATAATTGAAACTGGCTTACTGCACAGACAATATTAAATATTCATTAAGACAGAGAAGTGAGAAAAAGCAATAGATGTAGATCTGGGAGGGTGAAGCCTATACTCCAGTCCCTGCTGCAAGAAGTATTTAAAAAGTTCATGTCAAGTGAAACAGGCTCACTAGAAGAAATGGAAAGAACTACTCTTAAAATGCCCTGTGTCTTGGATACTCCTTGAGAAAATAAGTGAAGATTTGCTCTTTTATACAGAGCGAAAAATTAAAATTGAATCTCATGTGTTCAAGATGACTGCTTTAACTGGAAAAGTGTCTGCTTAGATGTGGTGATTCATTTTACTTACCCTTCCAGCATTTTGCGTCAGACTCAAAAAGGCTATGTGGAATTTGAAAACGTATCTGTAGGGGGAACAGAAAATTGGAAATTAGAACTGGTGCAAGTTTGAGCAAGTCAAATTTAAACCTCAGTTTGAACAAGTTAAATATAATTTCAGTGGTAGTATATTCATAATGACTTGGAAGGTTTCAACATAGCTGATGCGTTGTTTCAGAAAGACTTAATATGAACAGAACTTCTGTTTTAACTCTGGTTATTCAGTATAAGCTAGAGAGGGTCTTCGCTTTTTTTTCTTGAACAGACAAGATTTCGGTCAAAGATTATCAAGAGCTACACACACTGTTTACTGAATGGTTTTAGTTTATAAAGTCCAGATGCTTGGTATTTTAAATAATTTAGAAGTGGTTCTAAAAAGACACCAAAGAAAACTTAAGATAGTAGCATCATCAGTTGCAGGAAATTGTAAAATAAGACACTGAACAAATACTTTGTATGTACGATGTCAGAAGAAATTAAGGAAATTAATGCATGTATCTGCTGGGATGTTTTACGTAACGCAAAGGTCAGCTCCATACAGTAAAAAATATCTAGGGCTTAGATGTGTGATTCTGTTTGCCATAGTTGCTTATCAATATTTTTTATTGCTTATTGTTCTTCACCTTGTAAAAGCATTATTATTTTTCTTAAGTAACCATGGGAAAGCTCTAGCCATTAGCCACAACTGAATGTTCTGGATTATTTAGAGTTTAAATTTTTAGTATGGCTTCTCTCCCCCGTGATACTTCACTAAATCTTCTTGCTTCTTCAGTTGTTTGCATGTAGAAACATCCATGTACACTCCAATATATTCCGTGTATCTCTCCCATTACTAATTCTGTCACAGGAAATATTTAACCTAGAGGGCTGCCTCAAAACTTTTGGGAAGAGCTACAAGCAAGAATTAAAAATAACCAGCAAAATATACCACATCAAAAATTCATGTCTTAGATTAGACACTGTTTAAAATTTTGGCTATACAACTAAACCAGTAATAACATCATAGCAGGGATACAGTTTATACAGGTGAAATAATTAAGTTAGACCAATCGCAGAAATAAGTTATTTAAAAAAATATTAAAAAGTCTGTAATATAGCACAAAGATTGTCATTATTCTCAGTACTGAAACATCATGAATTATGAAGTAAACACCACCCTTCTCTCAACAGCACTTCTTCTCAAAGGAAACGGAAGACATTGCTAGCAAGATTTATCCTAGAACCACCCAAAGCACAGTTTTGCTCCCAGCTCTCCTTTGCTCTCAAGACAGGAAAGCAATTTGCTTCAGATAAATGTAACAGCCTTTCTGCTCTTTCCAGATATCCTGCTGGTGAAAATCTCTTCTCTCAGACCCAATCACGGAGAGTAAGTAGGAGATAGACACTCCCTCTCACAAGTTAAGATCATAACTTCATGTGCTAATTTAAGAAGTAATAAGGGAATAAAAGCTTTACGAGAGAGCAATTCAAACTTAAAAGAAACTGCTTCACCCGAAAGCTTTTGCATTCATGACCAAGGAATTCCAACCTTGGATTCTTCCCTTCCAACCAATTCACGTCTTAGATTAGGCAATGGGAAGGGAATTGAAGGGAAGAAAGCATCTGCATCTTTTACTAAAGCAGAGCTGAGCCCCTGTGAAGGAAAGGAGTCATAGTCACACGATAGTCTTGTGTAGATGACTAACACCAGGCAGGGTCTCAGCATTAAGGGGCAATTTTCCCTCCATGGAACAAATGCTCTTCTGAAGTTCAATGTCAGATTCTAACTTCATAAGCACTTTGATGTTTAGCACACGTTTACCAAGCCACTAGCCATATTGAACTCATTGAGGCTACTTAACGTACTTAAAATTCATCACATGCATTGCTAGGATTACTGACTAATACTATGTTTAAGACAGAGCTTCCCTAGAGAGAGACTTGTGCTCTGAGGAAATGCAAGTGACATGTGAAGCTGAAAAGCACTTCTTTCTAGATTTTATGCAGTGTTACTTTGCAATGAATTTTGAACATTTTCTTGTTTACATTAAAATAAAACCAAACTAAGGAGGGTTTACAAAACTGACAGTAGGACAAGATCTGAAATAATAAAACTAAAGCTTATTGCCATGGCCCCAAGGCCTTGCCCACCCTGTCCATGCCCCAGGATCCTATGTCAGCCCCTCAGGACCATCAGTCCCTGCCCAAGGGATGCTGCAACAAGACTAGTCTCCAGCTCCCCACAGCCCTGCCCTGCATGTCTATGGGCTCCTCTGAGCAAGGCCCATTTTCAGGGCCACATCATAGCCCAGCCTTGGCTTGTCCCCATCCCCAGGGGAGTGCCTAAAGCTCAGAAATAGGCTGTCCCAGCTGCTTCCCGGCCGCCTCGCTCCTGGCTGGGGTGGTGTCATGGTTTAACCCCAGCCAGTGTCTAGAACCATACAGCCACACACTCCTCCCAACTGCAATGGGGGAGATAATTGGAAAAGTGAGAAAAAACTTGTGGGCTGGGCATCCCAGTTGAAACTATGACAGGTGGTAGGATGGAAAAGGCTACCAGGCCCTTCCCTGCCACTCCTACAGGGGGGCCTCAGTACTCCCAGACCTTGCAGCAGTCACAGGCCCGCATGTTGCCTTTTCATATCCTTTACCACAGTATCAATCAAAATGTTGGTAGTTTAATAATAACACAATTAAAACCTTCCAAGAAGTCTTTGCAATCCTCTATTTCTGCCTCCTCATATCAAGTACAGTAAATGCATATATGTATGTGGTTCAAGAGCATGAAAAAGTGGGGCAATTGTTAATAATGTATTTCATTTACAAAGAAGCCACTTCATGTATTAACTAGCAGTTACACAGACAAAATTATACATTTCTACAGTTGGTTGTGGAGTTATCTTCAGTTTCCATAGGTCTTTGTGCTAGAATCAAGAACTTTCCAAGGAAAACAGCCTTTGACTTATCACTAAAAGCAAAAAAGGCACTTGTACAGACGGGTCAAACTCCAGGGCTTTTAGACAGTCCAAGACTGAGGCATTTATTGCAGAGAATCATGTTTCAACGTTGGCATCAAGTGTTTCTCTGGAAGGTTTCATTCTGCTCATTTCAATCGAAATATAGGTCCATATATTAAAACCAAATAAGCAAATCCATCTGCTCTCCCACATATTACCAGGAGGCGTCCTGGAGTGCCAAGAAATTCCTAGAGCTTCAAGGCTCCAGCCTTCCCCTCTCCCACCTACCCTGCAGCTGCTTAAGTGAGCCACGGTCCTTATCTGAGGTTTGCAGATGGCCCCTTTAGGTGTCAGTCTGGCCCTGTGAAGAGTAATTGCAAGAGCTGGAGGAGTACAGCAGAATAATTACAGCAAGATATGAAGGAGCAAGATTTTAATAATTCATGAGATGTGCTTAAATTGCCAGATTTTAATTATATCTTTATCAGTTCTTTATTTAAACTTCCAGTGTACCAGAGGAAGAGAGTAAGCTAACATTTCCTGCTATGGTGCACTATGGGCAAAGTTTTGCAAAATGTAATTCCTGGGTTGACTGTCAAAATTACTTTAAATTTCTGATTAGTACTTTAGAAATATGATATAGGTGTATATTTACTCAAAGAGTTAAAAAGCAAATTTCTGAGATTTTTAGGAAATAAATTTCTCATTATAATAGTACTGATTATGTTTTTATCTAACATTATAGTGAATATAATAAAAAAAGGAACAATGTATTTAAAGGTGAACTGCAAGGTTATACTTCAAAACAGATCAGTAGGTTGTATATAAATTTCTGAATCGTTAATTCAACACTAACACTGTTTGTGAAACCATCCATTTTTCTATATTTAGAAGCAAGTTTCTTGTACATCTTGTACATTAGTTTTGCAGCTACTATTAGTAACCACAGTTATTAACTGGATCCTACAGTCAGTATTCACTTCCTGCACCAGCACAGACTTGACCTCACCAAATCCTTCCCATGCCCTCTATTTATATTTTCCAACCAAACCAAATCATAGTAATGATATATGACTTATGGCATTTAATAATAAATTTCTATATAACTTTTCAATGAAGAATTATAATTTCATTTATGCAAAAATTGGTCCCATTGTTCAATGGTACACCATCACGTTCTTTTCCAAATCACCTGCATTAATATTGCCTTAAGTGTATTGCTACGATCATACTGTCTGAATAACTCAAAGTCTTAATCTAAAGCACTAAAGCCTTGTAGCAATAAAGATTGTGAGATTTTGAGACAGATTTCCTGGGGAGGCACTGAACTTCATTGGAGACCTTTTTCAGGATGTTATCCAAACTTCTGTCAGGAATTACATATGTATTCTTTAAGAGAGGAGACTGAACTAGAAAATGTCCTGAAGTCCCTTCTAGGCATACTTTTTTCTATGATTCTGTTATTATGCTTGTGACTGGTAATTTATTGTTTAAGACTCCTTTGTTCCAGTTTTTCCATCTTAAACTTATTCAGATCTAAAACAAGGGGATGAAATGCTGTGCTCCAACCCAGTCCAACTTGCTCAAGGCTTGTTCAATAACTTGAATTTTTATTCATTTCCCTGCCAACAGCCTCAGCAGAAACAGATTTCTTACAGGGGACACAAAAATCTTGAGGGAATTAAAAAGTTTAGTAAGAAATTTTTGCATGCCTATTTAAATCAACCCTATCTGGTCCATACAGACAATTTATTTCTGACTCATTTCCTATTTCCTCTCTTCTCAGTTCTAGAAAATACATAACTAGCCACCTCCAGGGTTTATACTTGCCTTTTACATAGGTAAAACTTATTTTGTTGCTTCTGAGATTAGCTTGCACTCTTAGTTACTCTGTGCTTAGTGCTGCCAGCTCTAGGTCTTTAGTTGATTCTTTGGGGATATAGCATGACTTGAACATTGAGGAAATGCAATCCAAGAGGGTTTTTGCAGTTAATTTCAAACACGGAATTCATAATTTCAAACATGGAAGAAACTAACCAATTGTACAGCACCAAAATCTGAAAGCCAATAAAATGAGATAGACTATTTTAAAAGTCAAAACAGGTAGAGCTGGTATATAACATAAAAGCCAGAGTTCCTTGATGGGAATCTGACAACTGTTTCTCACTTGGCAAGATGGGTCAAGGCCTACCTGTTTCCAGACTGCCACAGAAATGGGAACCAGCATTCAGTCCCTCTAGTCAGGAGATAATGCAGACAGCACTAGCCAAAGCAGCAAATTATTCCTACCCACATGGTCCTATTTTGTAACCCCAAATTCCCAAAATAGTCCCTAATTATAGATGCTCTGTCTAGTCTTTATTAAAGTGTTTTAATGGAATTATGCTTGCTGTTGCATGCCTAGCTGTTTTTGACATTTTAACATACATCATGGTCTAGCTTACAAACTGTCCAAACAGCACTTCCACTTTCCGTTTCTAAAGGCACAGCAGGACTTGTACATATGTCCAGCCATACTTAGAGGAGCTTTCATCTGGTTAAAAATATGTTCCTGAATAAAGGTCTACGTTTCTTTTTTTACAGGTCTACTCATTTGAATAAAAGTCATTTCAGTATATTTTTCTAAAACAGTATTTTCTGAGCCTTCTGCAACTGGACAGCTAGATATATGAAGAAACAAGGAAGATGATGAGCAGTGACTTGTGGAAAAGCAAAGTAACTTTCATAAACATGGAAATTTGAAAAAAGATATTCCAACAAAGAGTTTGATCACTTTTTATGGACTGTTTTCTTAATTTTTAAGCAGAGTTCATCGTGCTTTTGAATGTAACTCACACATTGAAAACAGAACAGTTTAGGTCTCCTGAATATGATTTGTGTCATGTGTCAGAGTCTGTGCTGACTGCTCCTCATCCCCATGTAGCTAGAGGCTGTGCTCACCCCAGCATTTAAGATTTGGACATGTAGCATTTTTCCCAAGCTGTGCACTCGCTGACAGCCTAACTGGCTATTGTTTCTGACTCTATAAAAAAGAAAATAAGAGAGGTTTTGGGTTGGTCCCCCGCCTTTTGTCCTCTGCGTTGTCTGCTCCCTGTTTCTGTCAGCTAAGCAGTCCAGCTGTAAGCTTTTGCAATACTAATCACTACCCACACATTACCCAAAGAACAACATCCCTGTTCCCACCCCTTCCCTGAAATAACAGGGTAAGGAAAAACATTGCAGACGACCAGGCAATTTTTTTTCCTGTTTTTGCAAGAATAGGCTTTCTTGTGAGGTTTCCATCATTATGTGGTTTTGGCTGGCTCAGAGAGACCACGCAAAGAGAAGTGCCTCTCTCGCAAATTTGGGTCCAATGCAAGGACAGCTAAAATACAGGAAGAAAACAAAAAAGTGTAACTGTTCTTTTCACAAGATTCAAATACAAGTTTAAAGGTTGAACTATATTTTAACTTTATTAGAATTGCTTTTAATTTATTGAATCATAAACTGCAGACAGGAAAATTAGAAGAAGGTGACAGTGGATTGCTAATACATACAATTAAAGGAAAGTGACAGGGAATTGCTGATACATAGTTTGAAATAATTACCAATATTTGTGTCTGAACACTTTATTCCAACTGAACAAGACATTTATTTTTATATACATATATGCATATATACATATATTATGATAATTTATTACTATTTTATTTTGTGTTTTACCATAAGAAACAGCAAGACTTGCCCAGTCAATCTAGTGTTAACCCATCATCCCAGTCCCTTACAGACCTGTGCCTCGGCAGATATCTCCTATATATCTTCTAATGGGTGATATCTAGTAACCAAGATCAAAGAACCTTTGTTCGAAGTCTCCCCCACAAACAGTCCTGAATCCAGACCCACACAAATCATGAGAGCAGACTCAAACTCATCTCTATATCATGTCTGCTTACAGGGAATACCACAATCTGACAGGTCCTTTAAAGATTTACAGGCAGATCATATCTTTTATGAAGTGAATTAATTTTGACTACTTTGGTATTCAGATAACTTGCTGAGATAACAAAATCTCTAGGAATTTTATGATTAAGGTCAGTTATTAGATTTAGTTGCTGAGATATGTAACATAGGAAACTTTTATCTGTTATACTGAAGTTGCACAATAGTGATAAGCTCCAACTTTGAGTTCTCATTTATCATAATTGAAGAACATTATAATTGCTCTGACCTTGCACTGGGACCCAGTGTTCTCACTAATTTTGGTAGTATTTAAGCAAGAGACAGGAAAAATTCTTCCCCCTCAAACCTCACAAAACTTTGGTGTTGAGGCCAGTAAACAACAAAACCCAGGAAAAGCATAGCCTCATGTTTAACTGGCAACTATTTTACTTTTTGAGTAATTACTTGGAAAACTAATTCTTACATACATGTTCCTGTGAAATTTTTCCACAGTAGTAAGGAAGTACATGGTTTTGTTCTACACATTACTGTTTAAAGAATAAAATAAAATAAAAAAAATATTTTCAAAGTGAATTCTAACTCAGTGGCCAAGAAAACATTACCTTAGTTTTAATGATAAAAAAATTGTGTCTAATTTCTAATGTTCACAACTGTTTACTTTATTCAGTAATAAATTTTAGAGGCTTAATTAAACCTACTTTAATTAATATTTTTCATCTGTATATACACTGTATAGTGCACTGTTTGCACAATATTTAAAGATCAGAACTAAAAAAAAAATAATAATTCGTGTTCTGAATGCAACATCTATAGTTAGCAATTCATAAAAATATGTTTGATTCTAAATGAAATACTACTCCCAGACCATATGAAAAAGTGGAGTTCAGATGAGGTCAGGTAGCACTCTGTTTCAATCAAAATAAAATGAAATTGTAGTTTATAATCTAAACAGTTATCTTTTCTTAACATTTGGAATAGTGCTGCCAATTTTCAAACTTTAATTTTAGTCTTTCAAGAGACATTACCTCTTCAGGGCTTATGAAACAAAAAATTTCTATTTATTATTTTACATTTCTACTTCTCACAGACATGGAGAAAAGTGTGAATATGTAACACAGGTATATTGAGGACTGAAGGTAAGGGGCAAAGATAGACAACCTGAGCAGATTTATTTCAAAAGCAGTAACAAGTACATTTGTAATTTCCATTATGATGCTATATTTCTATAAAATGACATCATTTAACTCTTTTCAGTATCATAGGAGTTGAACTTTGCTGACTATGTTCAGATGTTACTAAACAACTCAAACCCTTTCTGATAAAATATAATGTCTAAACCATAGGTGAAAAGCTCTTGGAAATAAAATAACAACGTAGTAAGTCTCTTGCTAATGTATAGTTCAGCTCTCTAATGGGTATATTCATACTTTCCACTTTACTCTTCCTTTACAAAACAACAGGCACTGTTTCCCATTAAGTGGTTCAGTCTTGATCAAAATACTATAGATGGCACTGCAGTGCACATGGATAATTATTTTTATTTTTTTCAAACCAGTCACTCCCTTATGGTTCACATTACCACAGAGTAGGTATAGACATAAATAGAAAACCCTTTCTGTAATTTCAGGATCTTTTAAAGGATTATTTCAGAATGTGGCTTATTAGATTGAATAATGTGAATGCACAACTGATTAAAAGCTTTTTAAAATCAAAGACGCTCTATCTTTCATCTCAGCTGTTGGCCACTGTGCCTCAAACAGATATATGGCCCTATCTACTCAACCTTTGCACATCTCTTCTTATTATTCAGCCTTATCAGTGCTTATGATTACTTATTTTTGTTATAAAATGATACTAGCTTAGGACTCCAGACCAAAAGACGTTACTGTGAGTCTCTGGGTGGCTACATCCAGATTAAAGGGAAAAAGATGGTCATATCCCAACATCAACCCAGACAATTCCATTGTGAGTTGGATACTTTCTAAACACTAGCTTCCGAATTAAGAATTTAAAGGAAAATGCAACTCCAGATTAGTTATGGATGCCTTTGCTTCTTTGAATTGTTAGTTGTGCACAGTATATCAGGTCTATTTGAAATCTTGGCTGATGTTCACGAAGAGACATCAGACTCATCTAAGCAATGAGAGTCAGGACTAGGATTTTATCAGTGGTTGTTTAAACTAGTCTATTTTTGCTTTACACTGAAGAGGCCAAGGACCGCATATATATACTCCTTGTATAAGTACAAGGCCATAACTTGTCTCTTTTTTTAAATCTCCACTGTACTGCTGAACATCTTCTCAATTGAAGCTGTGTAAGGGTTGGCTAGACTCAGGGGTACTTTTCAGAACTTATTTGCCTTTCTCTCAGCAAATTTCTAGTGCTAATAATATAGACAAAGCTAATATGAGTCTCAGGTCTGAGCTGAAGTACTAACATATCCATTTTATAATGTCATATCCAAAAAATATAATGGCAGTATTTTAGACCTTTAGAAGATTACAGGAAAGTAATGAATGAGGTGTCATATCTTTTACAGGACACAGCATTGAGCCCAGTTTTGAAAAAAATGGCCAATTAATATAATATTATAAGCTCACGCATTATTCAAAACCCCGCAACAGAGTGCTTCACAGTCTTGAGAGCCATCTTTACATTCATGAAATAGGCTCAATTTATTTAGCTTTTCAGAGAGAAATTACAAAGTAAGCTTGATCACATTTTGTAAGTACATAGGGAGAAGATTTCTAATGGTAGGTTTTTGATCTGGAAGACAAAAAGATAATGAACTATAACAGCAAATTAAACAAGGGCTAGGCAAATTAAAACCAGCTAGCAAATGATGATTTTAAAAAGAAACCTGGCTAGGCTGTAGCAGATGGTTTGGAAATTAACTAGTGGGGCAGTTGATAATCTATAACCTTAAATCTTTAAGTTGAGATATTTTTTAAGAGATATGTTCTCTGTCACAAAGCTCCAAATTCAGTGCACCAGTTCTCAAACAAAATGCCATACTTTATGTTACAAAGATCAGCTAGATGATCATAAATGTCCTCTGTTGTCATAAAAAATATCTTTTCTAGTGCCGATAATAAATGTTTAATTTTTTTTTAATTAAAAATAGAAAGAACGAACTTTGAGTTCAAGGCATTGTGAGAATATAAAATCTATATGAAGTTATGACAGAAGACTAGCTATAGTTTATAGTTGAACAGTAATTTATCTTTTCTCCTTCCCGCCCTGTCTTGAATGAAACACTCTAATGGTTTTACGGGAAAGAAGATTACTGATGGAACCAACAAGGGAAAAAAAAAAACCAAACAAAAATCACATATTTCTTTGTGATAAGAAATCAGCTGGTGAAAAAATTCACCTCAAAATATTAAACTCCTCCTGCTACTTATAACATTCTATTTACTCAACTTTTTGCTGTATGGCTGTATTCAATGTAATGTACTAGTCCACCAGAGAACTAGTCGAGATTTTGGACCGTTAATGGTTTCTAGTCAGTACGGTGCATTATGTCTTCTACGGCATCATAAAATAATTCTAACTGCTCAGATGGCATTTTGAGATGTAAGGACATTTCTTTTTTTTCCCAGATGACATGATCAGGGGATCCTCATTATATCAACCTCTCCTGCAATTACAATACCCTGACCTCAGGTCTATGAGCTAGAGAATGATGCTTTTACATTTAAGTTCCAGGATGAAAACAGTGCCAAAATTTTACATAATTTTCTTATTGTGCCCCAAGCCACATGCAAAATCACAAGCCATTTTGTCCGAAGAAGTTTATCTTCCTAAGTCAGCTGCTTTCTGGTCTCATATACCCATTTGAGTTCGTGTATTAAAAAAAGATGTTACAAATTTTTTTTTTTACAATTGTGAGAATATGAGAGAATTACTCTCCTCCAGCACTGTCCAAAGCACAATATTAAATGCTGTGGTATATTTTACAGTGTTTTAGAATAATTCCTCATTTCATCTCTCTTAATCAAATTCTAAAGGTCTTTTCCAGAAAGATTAGGGTAAATAAATATCCATTTCCACATGAGTACAGAAATGCTCACAGGCAGTGATTCATCTTCAGTGAGCCTACATGTGAACATAGTTATTAAAAAGGAAATGAGAATCAAGTGAAACTATACTATTTGATTTGGTTTTCTAGGATATTTATCCTATTCAGAATTATCTTTTTCTGAACAATTTAATGTCAAAAAAGAACATAATCATGTAAAGTGTACTGCAATGGTAGTAGCAACTGTGCTACGTGTGTTTCAACAGCATGATTAGAGGGAAAAAAATAAATGATCAATTTTTTATGAGTAGTATTTTCTACACTACTATGACAATTCATGAAATACAGTGAAATTCATGAAATAGAATTTTATTTCCTAGACTATGCGTTTATTACCTTTTCTTGGTCCAAAGTATTGATATGCTAGAGGGAAGTGACGTCATCCAGATGGACTTTGACAGGCTTGAAGGAGTGGGCCCCTATGAACCTCATGGAGTTCAACAAGGCCAAGAAAAAGGTCCTGCATGGATGGTGGGGTTATCCTCAGTATCAGTACAGACTAGGGGATAAATGGATTGAAACCATCCCTGTAGAGAAGGCCTTGGGATACTGTTGGATGAAAAATTGGATATGAGCCAGCAATAGGTGTATGTAGCCTAGAAAGCAAATTGTAACACTAGCTACATAAAAAGAATTTGGGCCAGCTGATCAAGGGAGGTGATTATCTCCCCCTATTCTACTTTTGTGAGACCCCACCTGGAAGTTGGGGTTGTTCAGCTTGGAGAAGAGAAGGCTCTCATTGTGGCCTTTCAATATATAAATTGGGCTTATAAGAAAGGTGGAAACAGACTTTTTACATGGGCCTCTAATGACAGGACAAGGGGCAACAGTTTTAAACTGAAAGAGGCAGGTTTAGATTGGAGATAATTAAGACAATTTTTTACAATGAGGACAGTGAAACACTGGAACAAGTTGTCCAGAAAAACTTAGGATTCCCCATCACTGTAAGCGTTCAAGGTCAGGTTGGATGGGGCTTTTGAGCAACCTGATCTGGCAGATAATGTCCTTGCTCATTACAGGGAGCTTGGAACTGGATGCACTGCAAGGTGGGATGGAACGATATGACCTTTAAAGGTCCTTTCCAAACCAAGCGAATTCTAACTTTCTATGATTTTATGAGTCTATGACTCATAAGTATAGTGTTAAGGCAAGTCAGTAAAGTCAATCTACAACCTTTGGCAACACACAAATGCTTAGATTTTGGGGAAAGTACTTATCTTTTTTTTTTTTTATACAAGCAGTTTGTTGATAATTTCTAAGTATAATGTTGTGAGAGAAATTCTCTTGTTGTGCAAACAGTATTTAGCATCAAGATCCTACTGAGGCAGCAGGTCCAGTGTTATCACCTTTTGCAGGGCAAAGTCTTAGGAAACATCGATATTGCAGACAAGCATCTAACAGTAGATCACTGAAAAAATACATTTCAGACCACTGCAATACAAGTTAAGTTATCCTCCCTCCTTTCTGTTCTGTATATCAGAATTAACTTTGATTGACCTTCACTTATTGTTTCACTGTAGTTCCCAGAGGCAAAATACCCAGATCCTGCTGTGCTCTTGTACAGGAAAAAAAAAACATTTTCTTCTCTTTTCTTTTTTACTTAAACATCCAACTTTTATATTAAAAAAAAACAAGAAGAAAAAGAAAAAGAGTGTGGCATGGGTTGTAGGGATGAGGAAGAAAGAAAATATTATAAGTATAATAAATATAATCTTATTATAAATTTCTATATTATAAAATATTATTTAGTATAATATTAAGAGGCTGTGTTGGTAAAGACCGACAGTGCAGCAGAAGAAAGGAAGGTAACAGCTAGGAAGAAGCAGGTGAAGAAAGAATCAAGATGATTCTAACAGAACCATTTTTGAAGGGGAATTATTCATATGATGTTAAGAGGAGGAAAAGTACGGTACACTATATGAGGTATGAAATAATAGAAGACCTGAAGATCCTTAGATCCTGGAAGAAGCTGAATGTTTATGTAACTAGAAATGGTAAATGTAGACATAATCTAAATGAAAGCAAAGATGAAGTGAAAGGCATCCAGAATCCATACCTCTGATGGTGTAATCCAAGGTGACAGAGGCAAGGGGAAAGACAGATTAGGAAATTAGCTTTAGACCTGCTGATCTTAAATTAAATTGATAATTCCACCCATAACTTCAAAGTTACAAACAAGCGCTTTAGTAGAAATGAATAGCACTAACGTAGAAAGTTCAGGATACATAACAACATGAATTTAGTGTAGAATCCCACAGAGAAGGCATTTTTGGCTCTTCACTAACACTTTCAACCAGAAATTATATGTGTCATGCCGGTGTTTTAACCATCACAGAACTGGTTTGTCTAGAAATATGAAAACAAATTAGTTTTATTTTGTTTGGAGTACAAAATACTATTCTTAAATGCAAAAGTTGCAGGCAGCATGTGGTAAACATTATAGAAAACAATGGTGTAGCACATTTGCCAAAATAAAATCACATGTATTAGCCATGCGTGAGTTAAATCAGAATTAGAGTTCTACATAAAGGGAATTATTCTCCCCTCTTTTTTACCCACTGTTTTTTGCTATAGCAATTTTTACAGAGTAATTTTGGCATTACATTTACTCTAACCTTTATTAAACGTTACAAAATAATGTCAAAAAATATGTTATGATCTGTTCATATAAATATTAGTTTAGTTAGGAAATCAAAGGAGAGGCAATGGGGTACAGAAGCAAAGAGACAAAAGGACCTGCAAGATTGATGTGAGCATACATAAATTTAAAAAAAGAAACAAAACCTCCTGAAAAGACCTCCAACAAATTTACAAATAATTCCACACAATCAGTTATAAAATAAAGGTATTTCAATTTTTTTTTTTTTTAATCTATCAGGAAAATAGGTACTGTGTCAAGCCCTTGCTGTTCCACCAATAATTCAATACATTCATCAGTGGAAATGCAGGTCTTTTTTTAAAAGAACGTCTTTTTACAAAACGAGGGTCTTTTTTACAAAAGAAAAATATTGAAATAAAGGATGGGGTCCTCTATNTCTGTTCTGTATATCAGAATTAACTTTGATTGACCTTCACTTATTGTTTCACTGTAGTTCCCAGAGGCAAAATACCCAGATCCTGCTGTGCTCTTGTACAGGAAAAAAAAAACATTTTCTTCTCTTTTCTTTTTTACTTAAACATCCAACTTTTATATTAAAAAAAAACAAGAAGAAAAAGAAAAAGAGTGTGGCATGGGTTGTAGGGATGAGGAAGAAAGAAAATATTATAAGTATAATAAATATAATCTTATTATAAATTTCTATATTATAAAATATTATTTAGTATAATATTAAGAGGCTGTGTTGGTAAAGACCGACAGTGCAGCAGAAGAAAGGAAGGTAACAGCTAGGAAGAAGCAGGTGAAGAAAGAATCAAGATGATTCTAACAGAACCATTTTTGAAGGGGAATTATTCCTATGATGTTAAGAGGAGGAAAAGTACGGTACACTATATGAGGTATGAAATAATAGAAGACCTGAAGATCCTTAGATCCTGGAAGAAGCTGAATGTTTATNGTTTTAACCATCACAGAACTGGTTTGTCTAGAAATATGAAAACAAATTAGTTTTATTTTGTTTGGAGTACAAAATACTATTCTTAAATGCAAAAGTTGCAGGCAGCATGTGGTAAACATTATAGAAAACAATGGTGTAGCACATTTGCCAAAATAAAATCACATGTATTAGCCATGCGTGAGTTAAATCAGAATTAGAGTTTTACATAAAGGGAATTATTCTCCCCTCTTTTTTACCCACTGTTTTTTGCTATAGCAATTTTTACAGAGTAATTTTGGCATTACATTTACTCTAACCTTTATTAAACGTTACAAAATAATGTCAAAAAATATGTTATGATCTGTTCATATAAATATTAGTTTAGTTAGGAAATCAAAGGAGAGGCAATGGGGTACAGAAGCAAAGAGACAAAAGGACCTGCAAGATTGATGTGAGCATACATAAATTTAAAAAAAGAAACAAAACCTCCTGAAAAGACCTCCAACAAATTTACAAATAATTCCACACAATCAGTTATAAAATAAAGGTATTTCAATTTTTTTTTTAAATCTATCAGGAAAATAGGTACTGTGTCAAGCCCTTGCTGTTCCACCAATAATTCAATATATTCATCAGTGGAAATGCAGGTCTTTTTTTAAAAGAACGTCTTTTTACAAAACGAGGGTCTTTTTTACAAAAGAGAAATATTGAAATAAAGGATGGGGTCCTCTATTTTATTTAGATAAAATTGTTGTCACACATTGTTCCAGAAAATTGTGAATGGCTGTATTTCTTCATACATAGAAAGACAATATGTGTTTTATAGGTGACTTCTTTTAGAGTAAAAGAAGAGAAAACAGAAACTAAATCAGAAAACCTGTAATTCATTTAACCCTCTCTGTAATTGCCTCCATCTTTAATAAACTCACAGCAAGACCACTTCCCACTGCTAGGCAGGAAGATTCCTTGCACTTAAAAAGGTGGTGCTTTTTTTCAAAGTCAAGAAAAGCAGACAGGCACTAAATGTCTCTATGTAGTTATATGCACCCCATAAACGCATACATCTAACAGAAGCAGAAAATTAAGTCAATTTTTTCCAATCTTGCTACTTACATGGAAAGTAGCACAGTGTTGGAAAAGTGTAAGCAGTAGGCACAGATGCAGAAGAACAATAGGAGTAACAGAGTGGATTGCAGCCCAGAGCAGTTTAGCACAGTTACCAAACACTCTTCCAAAGAACACAGTGGTTCATGTGGTGAGATAGCTGCCTACAAACCACAAGTATTTTGGTTCAAACTTAGTTGTGGTCATGCGCAGAGTGCTCTGACGGAGTTCAAGAAAGCATTTATAAATGGAAAGTTAAGCATATGTTCATCTGCCTTCCTGGAGGAGACCAGAGTGTCCAGTGCCTCACACACTTGAGTCCAGAATGAAATCAGGCACTGAACAGAAGCGTGCACCAAGGGTGCCCTTACTCCAGCAACAGTTCTCCCTGTATAAAGAATGAAAGAATAAACATTCCTCAAAGCGAACACCTCTACTATACAACAAAAATATCATGGCAAAGTCCTTAGTGGACACATTTTCTAAAACACCAGCACTATGTCAAGTGTTAATCTGTTTATTTTACACAAGTTTTCCAGTTACTAGTCTAAAAGTGTTATAGGCTTATTCAGTTTTACTAGCCCTGAGTAGAAGAGCTCTGCATACCACACAATTAAGGCAGCAAAGGTAATCAAGAACATTTTGAAAAATGAGCACTATGAAAACCAGCTTATAGTTCAGACAGCAATTATTTTGTCCACTTTCACCTCTTGCAATTGAGTAGATAATTTTGCAGTATTCAAATTTTCATCCCTGAACTCATCAGCTCCTTCTTTATAAAGTCTTATGTTGGTGTCACAGTCTCATACATGTGACAGTTCTTTTTAGGTTGATGATTTCTGTCTCATTACAAAATTTTCTCCATTCAAAACAAATGTCTGTTACGAAAGTGTTTCAAGTGACTTAGTATAACTTTTTCAAAGCTAGGCAGCTGAAATATCAGGTAATGATCTGAAGCTTGTGTAATACTTCCACAGTGCATCTTTGACTGACAATTTTATCTTCTCTGAAAGAAGCCAACATGGCAATGTTATGCAAAAATCCTGATTCTTTAGCTAGTAAGTCATCCCTTATCGAATTTTCTAGATTTATGGAGGGGACAAAAATATAATGGAGGAAACATACCAGAGAGAAAGTAGTTGACTGTCAGTACTGGCTGATATTGGATATGTACATATGATTCAGTTGTTACGGATTTTTTCTTCCCTCTTACACTCTCCTTATGTCACAGATCACAGAATATCAGGGATTGTAAGGGACCTTGAAAGATCATCTGGTCCAACCCCCTTTCAGGAGCAGGAACACCGAGATCGGGTCACACAGGAATGTGTCCAGGCAGGTTTTGTATATCTCCATAGAAGGAGACTCCACAACCTCTCTGGGCAGACCAAGAAAATGTCTGTCCATAGCTTTGCTGCTAACTTGTTATGTGACTTCAGGCTGACTTCTTTCTACTCCTGTTTCTACATTAAGGTCCTCTTGATTTTGGTCTTTCTTTACCATCTACATCTAAACAGGAGTTGCTACTCATAACACATTTAGGCTTTCTAGGGGAACTTTAGGGGAACTTCCTGGCTGCAACTGAGTGTGCATGTACAGCTGAAAGATAGTTCTGAAATACGGTTTGGGAGATAAAATAATACAACACAAGTCACTGTCACTACCTAGTGAATTGTATTGCCCAGCCTGTCCCAAGCAGTGAGAGCGGATTCCTCCCCCTGTCAACCCCCATTTATGTATCAAACACAACATCTACGCTATGGAATTTTCCACTGTCCATTCCGCTGTTATATCTATGCTCCTCAGATTCTGTGGAAGCTGAAAAAAGTTCTTAAATAGCTATAATCATCACATAGCAACCAGTAAAACAATATGCTTTATTGACATTCTTTTCATACCAAATCTGAAATACAAAAACCACTAGAAAGAAAAATTACTTTGTCCCAAGTGAAAGCAAGATAAATAATAATTATTTGTTGGCACGTAACTAAATACTCACAGTGTAGTTTGTTATTGTTAAGGAGTTTTGATGAACGTTTATAGTTATATACAATATTTACCTAAAGGGAGTTTAAACAATAAATATTGTGGGGGAAAGCTTTGCTGTCTTTTTCTTGGCCAGTGCATCATCCAACCTTTAAACATTGCCTGGGAACACTTTTGAGGTGGAATTAACAGTTAATTGTTGTTATAGTGTTAGTATTCTCCTTTACAAAAAGGATATTTAAAACTAGAAACAAATTTCTGATCTAATACAAACCTCCTTCATTGATCCAAATACTGTGGTCAAATACCAAGACCAAGGCAGGGTGAAGGGTGCAGTCAATGAGAAATACAAAAACTGAAGATTCTTCATCTGTTAAAAAAGGTCAGTGCTGCAGGCTTGCAGCTAATGAGCCACAAGCAATTCAGCTGTGATGCCAGTGCCAGCCTGTATGGCATGGCTGACAGAGGGGATCTGCTGTTTTGGTAGGAAGTCCAAATCCTCGGCTACACTGAAATGAGGTAGCAAAAGGTTCTGAGGATATTATGAGCAGCTCTCTCTGGAGACCAGCTGTATGTCCACATCATTCCAATACCCCTGAGAAATTTTTGTCATCGCTTGCAGATAGAAGAATTACTAAGGATCCTTATTTCTTAACTCTCTAGGATATTTCATAGTTGCTTTTTAAGTGTTTCATTGTGTGGCTCGTATGGTCGGGAAAGTTGACTGTTTCTGAGGTAAAGAAAAATATCTTTTGTACATGAGAAATTGGGGATTGTCCATGAGAAGTGATATCAGAAGCAGTAAGGAACTGTCTTGCAACAGAAAATCTTCTTAAAAATATTTTTAAAATCCTAAACTGATATGAGTAATTCCTAAGGTACTGAGGAAGAGATACCTGACACAGATCTATGAACAGATGAATTCCTTCAACGGGTATGTAGGTGGGGGGGTTATGTAGGTGTAGTCTTCCCTAGTATTAGAAATTTTATAATTTATATTTAAAGGTTATACAGCTTTTTTTTTTTTTTAAGTGTGTTTATACACTAAACAAGAATGATTTTGCAGTAAATATGTTACTTTTTTCAGGTGTGCCATAGTCATTATATATTAAAACATGCCAATTAGACTTAAAAAGCATATTTAAATAGTTCAATTTAATTCTGCTAGAAAGAAAATTCCCAAGGTAAATGCTTTTCTTCTGATAAAGGCTACACACTTGTTGAGCTGATATGTAAGTATCTAGATCTGGCATATTCTAAAATGTTTAATTATACTTTTGTTCAGAATAAGTCACATAATTTTTGGCTGAAAACTACTATAAAATTGTTGAAGAGAAGGCTCCAGGGAGCCTATAGCAGCCTTTCAATACCTAAAGGGGGCTTACAAGAGAGATGGAGAGGGACTCCGTATCAGGGAGTCTAGTGATAGGATGAGGGGTAATGGTTTTAAATTGAAAGAAGAGGTTTAGATTAGGTATCAGGAAGAAATCCTTTACTGTGAGGGTGGTGAGACGCTGGAACAGGTTGCCCGGAGAAGCTGTGGATGCCCCATCCACAGGCTGGATGGGTCTTTGAGCAACCTGAACTAGTGAAAGATGTCCACGCCTATGACAAGGGGGGTGGAATTCAATGATCTTTAACATCCTTTACAACACAAAATGTTTTATGATTCTGTGATTCTACAATTAATCTGGGTTTAATATGTGCCCTGTTAATTTGATAAATTAAGTTTCTCTGAAAACAAAAGTCTGGGGTCTTAAAGCCAGGTGACTTTAAATTATCCACACAGCATTCAAGTTTCTGCCCAACAAGAAACATAAAAGTGTCAAATCTGTTAATGGAGGAGCAAATTAAAGAGTTATCAAAGAGGATTTTTTCACAATTGCTGTTATGTCATATAACAGAGGGAACTGTGTGAATCTGACCACAAGCTGTCTCAGTTTTTCTGTGAAAGTGCTGGCAACCCACAGTGCACTGTTAGTCTACCCCACAGGCTTCGTGCCAGGTGTTTATGTAAAGGGTACCAGTTTTTCTAATCCACATTGAAGCATGCATTTTGTCTGTACGGCTTGTCACTAGATGGCTGCAAGGATCTTATGAAGTTTTCTGAGCATACATGTGCTTTAAGAAAACAGAAATGTGGCAGTTGGGTGCTAATACAAATGGTAGCAGCAATGATTTTGGTATAAATGTGGACTTCATGCTAGAGAGGAAATGGACTTTCCATTGCCAAATAGAGAATCAAAACCTGATTGTAAATACTTACAAAATTTTTGCAACACCTAGGAACAAATCAAGATAAGAACATTTCAATGCAACTGAGACAGAGTATGCTTACAAAGCAGTCAATACGAAAAATCAGAATTAAACCACAGTCATGTCTGGATGCTCTTGGGTTAGCAGATGTATGGCGTTTGTGTGACAAGGTTTTGGTACCCGGAGCGGGGGGAAGTGGGGACTACAAGGGGAGTTTATGTTAGAAGCTGCTGGAAGCTTCCCCCATGAGAGCCAATACCACCTTCTCCAAGACAGATCTGCTGCTGGTCAAGGCTGAGTCCATCAGTGACAGTAGGATCATCTCTGTGAAAACACATTTAAGAAGGGGAAAAAGTTGCTGCACAACAGAAAATGCAGCTGGAGGGAGGAGAGAGAAGTGAGAATATACAAGTGAAACAACTCTGCAGACACCGAGGTCATTGATGAAGGAGGAGGAGGATGTGCTCAAGGCTGTGAAGTAGATTCCCCTGCAGCCCATGGTGAAGACCACAGGAGGCAGGCTGTCCCCCTGCATCCCATGGAGGTTAACAATGGAGCAGATATCCACCTGCATTCCATGAAGGACCCCATACCAGTGCAGGTGGATGCCTAAAGGAGGCTGTGACCCCATGGGAAGCCCATGCTGGAGCAGGCTGTAAGAAGGATCTGTGGATGCATGGAGATGGGAGACCATGCTGGAGCAGTCTCTTCCTGAAGGACTGCACCCCACAGAAAGTAACCATGCTGGGGCAGTTAATAAAGATCTGCTGCCTGTGGGAAGGACTCACGTTCATGGGGAACTGTTTCCCATGGGAGAGACCCTACACTGGAGCAGGGGAAAAGTGTGAGGAGTGTGAGGAGTGGCAGAGACAATGTGTGATCTACCAAGCATAACCCCCGTTCTCCATTCTCCTGTGCCACTTTGGGGGAAGAGGGATAGAAATGAGGAGTTCTTCCTGGGAAGAAGGGAGGGGTAAAGGGAAGAGGTTTTAATATTAATTTTTTATTTTCTCGTTATCCTACTCTGATTTTGATTGATAAGAAATTAAACAAATTCCCCAAGTCTGTTTTGTTCGTGACAGTAAATGCTGAGTGATCTCCCTGTCATTACCTCAGCCTACAAGCCTTTTGTTATATTTTCTGTCCACTGACCAGCTGAGGAGGGGAGTGACAGAGTGGCTTTGGTGGACACCTGCTGTCCAGCAAGGGTCAACCCCTCACAGCAGAAAAGAGTTTTGCCAAGTTCTCTCTTTGAAGTTAGGTAGGATTTTATTCTATTCTGTTAATACTGACTCAGCATTCTCCACCTTATATAACTCATGTTATATGACTCACCTTATATTTCTCATGTGTGCAGGAAAACACCCAACATTTGTCTTATTATAATGTCAAAAAGGGAGTAGGCTTAAAGAAGACTCAAATATAGGCAGGGTTGGGAAAAAGAAGTATTTGCATGGTCTAGTTTTGGGCCTCAGAGGATTCAGGCAAGGGTTTTGGCTGTATTCCACTGTTGAACACTTTGTTTCCTCTGGTAGAGCTGCAGCTTGCCCTGTCTCTTTCCATCCAGTGTGACAAGTGCTATGGTAGAAAAGCCACTCTTTCACCTTGGCAATAGAAATAGTGGATGTTATGTTTATGCATTTCTTAAAATTCCTCTTTGCTAAAGCACTGTCTATATATACACACATACAAATATACAGATAACTTTGCAATTCTTCACCAATTATTACTTTTCAAAATAATGTTTAATTAGAGAAGTTGAGGAAATTGACTCCTCAACATCATCTTCCACAGTAACTGTTTTTCAGCATGCAGCAGTTCAAGTCAGTGGAGACATCAGCTCCACAATGAGAATGCTATTAATGACTTGTTTAACAATTATAAAGGGAAGCAGCATCCCTGCAGCCAGTCTAGTAGGTGTTGATATGAAAAGGGCATTACATATGTCTATATTCTATATTAATTATTAAATATATACCCAATACTGGTACTAGTGAGCAAATTTCATACAAAATTTAGTATATAATTCGTGCTCACCCCATCTTCAAGAAATGGAAATTAAACATCTGTGTCAAATGTCCCTTGTGTTTAACAGGAAGACAGTAGGGGGAATTTAGATAGTTTAACTTTAGTGGGCCCTTCCATTATAACAAGAGGAGAGGGAGAAAGGAGTCTTGCAGGAGTTGGTCCAGGATACCCTAAAACACTCCTGTTGACTTTTAATGAAGATATAGTAATCTCACAAGGCAAAATATACCCTTTAGGCAGTACTTTTAAAAGCTTCTTTGTGATCAAAACCCAACAAAACATAAAACAATAAAAAGGCAAAGACCTTCAAATTTATACAGATTCATCTCTTAGAAAGGTGCTAATAGTCAGTTCTGAGGAGTGTTTATAGACTATATAAGTATTCCTTCAACAGTTTTACAGATTTTTGGACTTGGTTGAAAAACCCAGTAGCCTGCATGATTGTGGGCTGGAAAGTCTCTATCACTTTTGTGATGACACCAATAAAGAATTAAACTGAATGAGTTTCTTCCTAAAAGGACAGTTGACCAATTACAACTTATATTCACTCATACTTCCTGGTAACACAAACTAGCTTTTGCTGTCAAGTTAAAAAAATAAAAACTGCTAACAAGCAAACAAACAAACCTCGAACTATCAGAGATACTTGTGCCCACAACTGTAGAAGTTGTTATATCCAAGCTGAAGTTATTCCTGTTTTCCAAGCTGCTCATCAATCTCTTTCTCCCTGACAAAACATATAACCTGTGTTTTTTCACAATAGGTTCTAAAATAGGCAATTAGACAACACAATGTTTTCCTCAGGTTGATGCATTATGTACTGAGACACAATTGACCTTCAAGGCATGAGAAATACCAGAAAACAGCAACCATTCTTAAGCTGTTAAAATGTTGGAATGAACTCAGATGCCAGAAAGGATGCTTTTAACCAGCTATCTTGTCTCCATACGTAGATGACTGTGTTCTTTCCCGCCTACACTCAGTGAACTGAAAGTAGATATTTTACATTATAACTGTAGCTAAACTGGACTTCAGGGCCAACGTAAGATTTATTTTTGCTGCTGGCAGTGTTTGAGGTGAGAACTGGACTTCCGGCTTTATATTGAAAGGCTTTTAGATTGTATGCATAATGAAAGTTATGAGGTAGATTATATGGTTTGTTTTTTCACCATTGATGTTACCTTTTTTTAAGCGTTAAGTGGACGTTTGCAAGACAGAGAGAGCGGTCTCTGTAATGAATAACAACTGGAGGAAGGAGCCTGGTTAGACACGTGCATTACAGCAGTCCTTTCAATAAAATATCAGTTTTGGGGAGTATAATTTAAGGTTATATTCCAGGGAGTACATGTTATCTGCCATTAAATGGTATACAAAACTGGTGGCTTTAGTCTCTAGTCACTCCCTACCTCTTCCCTCCTCCTATGAATGGAGTACAGATGGCAGTTTGTTTCACCCCTCCAACCCTTTCCTTGAAGGATGCAGAGGTAGAAGTTACCTGTGTCACTTCAAGCCTGCATCTGCCTATGGTGTGTTTCTCTGCAGTGTTGTAGCTTAGGACGTCTTCTCTCTCTTCTTTTGATGATAATATATTATATGTTGAAAAGAAAACATTATAATGTGTGTTTGCTAAGTAATTGTGGACTCTTTTCACCCTTTCCTCTTAGGTTATTCAGTCTCCCTTTATATTCTAGTTTGTGGGAAGGGGAATGTAGGCTTATCATGAACATAAAGCCCATATCAATGGATCGGTTTCCCATTCAAATTATTTTCTTTTTCTTGTATTTCATACAGACAAATATGTGATTAATGGAACTCATTTGGCAAACAGCTTCTGTCCAGGACCTCTAAAATACTATCTGGATTTCAATGTATTTGAGAACTTGTTTTTTATGGTATTTATATAAATGTCCTATCATACATTCATATATCTCTACATCTGTAATTTACAGAAATCTCTTTTGTAGAAATTAGGCATTAGGTCTAAGTATTGACATAATCATTATAAAATTGCAGTCCTACTGTTTTTCATTACTATGGACATACTTTGAATCTTATATTGTGCTCATTCAAAGGAAATAAAAGAAAATCTGTATCAGAGAATCTATTCCATATCATTTCAGTCATTTATAATGCTGCTTGAATCAGACTTTATTGTATTGTATCAGGAAGGAATTAAGTTATCTTATGTGGAGTTAAGTCAAACAAACTTTCTGATCTGACATTATATATTAGACTATATTTCATTTGTATGCATTGTCATATACCTGAGAAAATACATCTTATCCTCGCAGAAACTGAAAAAAAAGCTGAAAAATTTTTTGATCCCAGTTAATCATTCTCAACATACCTTGTATACCTACATATTGAACAAGCACATATATTTTGCAAAAAAGGGAATTATCTACAATGACTAGCCAAGAGCAAGCTTCTTCACAAGCCTGTTCCTATTGTCTGTTGTTCTGGTCAGAAGAAGCTATTTTAAACTGTATTGCAAGCCAAGAATCACACTGAGATACTACACTTGTTCTATGTGCTTGTTTTTATTATCTGACAAAGAAAGAAATCCTGTTTCTTATTTGTATACCCAGAGATGTCGCAAAGAAGTGACAGCACCACAATGAAGTGCACGGGCACTTAGTCAGACTGAGTAAACTGCTTTACAGCAGCTAAATTCCTGGATTTGGGTTTTGATTTCAGTATAAACAATTTTCAATTATAAAATTAAGGGCACAGTAAGGATTATGAGTTTAGGAAGCTGTATTTTGAAAGGCTAATTTCCTTCAAAATGAGACTTACCAGAGAAAAAAAGGGTGAATCTTTTTGCAAAGAAAATTATATAATATCAGTAATTATACATACAATTCAAATCTTTGTCAAATACTTACAGAATACCTACCTTTTTATTTCATAATATAAAAACAAGGAAGTTTCCATCTGCATAGATTCTATACATGTTATTTATTTTCATATTGCTATTTTTTAACATGGAGCTACTTTTAGATTTGATGAGTTTTTTCACTTCATTGACAGTCTAATCATCAGTCAAGGTATATCCTGTTACATTTTGAAAGGAATGACAGTGTTAAAATGTATTACATAACATTTTAATTAATATTTCAGTCTTTGGAGTGTAAAAAAATCTCTATTGTGTTTTTGTCTATGTTCTTTTTTATGAGTTCTCTGAAGGCATCGTAATGAAATTAAAAGTGTTTTTATTTTCACGCCAGAAGTTTAAGAGTTAAAACTTCATCCTTTTTGGTGGGCCAGGGGCAAGGGCAGGGCAGTTTGTAAATAAGATGTTATGAATTGGTGTTTGTAGCTGAAAAACTGCAAGGTTTAATAATGTACAAAACGTGGTGATGCTATCTAATAAGTGGGCTGAAGAAAAACTGGATGTGCACAGAACCACCTATTACGGGCCAAGAAGGAATAATTTTCTATCAAATGGAGTCTCTGTTTAGACAGATGTTCCATCACCTGCAAAGGAATTAATTGGGACATAAGGCCTGATTTTGAAGTAGCTATTTCCAGTTGTACCTATTGCTTTTCAACTGCATTTAATTACATACTAATTTTGGACAATTCAAAAGTCTAACAATTGGATTTTGAGAAGAAACATGATAGAAATCTGCATGATACAAAATGGAAGCACAGCTTGTGGACTTCAATCATAAGAGAGATGGCGAGGCTTTTTATAAGCCCATAAATTAATAGCTTCTCCTAGGAACGAGTACCAAATGCCCTACCCTTACACAGCCCTACACTGAAAATCTATGATGACCTCAAGTTGATGTTAAGATCATGCTGAAATTAATGTGAATTAGAGAATTGTGCAAAATACAAAGAAAAGAACTGCATATCCAGGAGGATTTTGTTTTGGTTTGTGGGTGTGGTTGTTGTTTCTTTTTTTTTCTTCAATAAAAACTTGTTTTAAAGCTGGCATAAACACTTTCATTGTCACAATTCTCATGTTGAACAGTTAAGCTGTGGAAAACCCATTCAAGTGTTAGTATAATTTGTTTTAGGTCAACCATGGCAGAGCTGCAAAAGACAATGGTATACTCGCCCAAGAGCCCACTGTTTCACTAAACAGGCACCATACTATTGTGTTAATATTGCTTTTTGAAATGCCTCCTCACAGAAAATGTTGGATTCATGACACTGGGAAGAAACCTTGAGCTACAAATGCTACAGTCCCCACCGTTACTCGTCTTGAAGCTGTGGCACAACTCTATCATGTCCTTACTACAAAGCTGGTTGACTTAGAGGCCAGCAGAGCAGGCACCTTGCTAGTTAGTAGCCCAATACTTCCAACACACAGATCTGTTCCTGAGGCGGAAGCGCCAATTTGAAACTTCTCATAGAAATAGCAGGACATCATAGACAAATTCAAGTTCATTTGATGATAATAGAAATGATGCAATCACCAAGAAAATCTGGCTCATACTGTGAGATCAGTCATACTCCTGATCAACTGAAAAGTGACCATAATATTTTCTTTTCTTTTTTCTTTTTTTTTTTTTTGTTTTTTGCCTAAGAGTCATAAAATCATAACACAAATCTGCATTCTTTGTGCAGTCATGAAAAGATAATGTGGAACAACTTCTTTCTTTAATGAAGTTTCTTATACTGTTGTAAAAGACAAAATTAGGTTTCTTCCTCTTCTCCACTGAGGTTTCCTGTCATTTCCCAACTCAGGAAAGCTTTAGAGCTTTGGAAGGAAGGCATCGTGTCCCTTTGGAAAAGTTAAACCTAGGCAGGTTTAATAGGTGAAGGAAAAAAAAAAAAAAAAAAGGAAACCACTCAACATCTTCTGCAGGCGGGCAGATGCCCAGCCAGTTTGAAATTATATTCACATAATCTGATCTACTTCACTACACCGGAGGACCATACTTAATGTTTCCCTCTTTTGCTTTCCCAGGCCTAATAACATTTATTCCCAGCTGTATTCTGGCTGTATAAACCTGAGAAAAGTGTGAATGTGTGAGTGAGCGTGTGTGTATTAGTAAATATTTATTGGATTCCCTTTGCTTTAGATTGATTACGTAACCTGCGTGTGAGAAACAGTAAAAGTAAGATCACTCCCATCATTAACAATTGACAGCTGTATTGGATAGAGTGTTATGTGAAACCACATGCTGTGTTGCCCTTTTTGAGTTGGCTGACAGACTATATGGCTGAAAAGAGGTGGGGTCTAGTTAGGAGGGCTGTGGGCACCAAGGGAATAAGATGAAAAAAAACCCCTCAAATAGTCAGAACTAGAAGTCAGTTAAAAACTGAAAACTGAATGATCAAAACTATTTTATTCTTAGGAAACTGCTGACAAGGCAGTGATTTTCAGATTTTAAAGAAACTGTCTTCAGTGGCGCGCAAAACTGTGCTGCAACTGAAAGGATACCAAACCTGTTTTCTTTGCCGTTCTATTTAATAAAAGAAAGACTTGGCTAATTCAAGCACTTTGTTAGGAATTCAGAAAATTATTATCCTTGCTGCTTTTAATAATGTATTAAAATTGTTCTCAGGGTAACTAATGTTCAGAAAAAATATACAGATTGATGTTTTTCTTTCTTCCACAGGGTAAAAGAAAATGAAACCTATATAGGTCATAGTGCAGGAAATAGAAGGAGTAGGAAGACAAAGAAGATTGCCAAGTAGAAATAATTAACAGCTGCATATTGGTCTACAGAAAAAAAACAGAGTGGGTGAGATCGTTAATCTGTAAGAGCTGCTGAGAGAATAAAGAGAACACTGCAATGAGATGATTGCTGGCTTTCACTGCAGCCCCAAGCTCCTTATGGAATGATTTAACTTAAATAGTGGTGGCGCGATGTCTATTCTGTTGACATTTGCCTTCTCTCACTGATAAACTACGTTCATAGCTCCGTTTCACAATTTCTACAAAAACCAATATCTCTTGCACTATCCTGTCCTTTAAGAAGTGTCAGAGAAAATGAGGGGTAATTATACAAAATTTAATGCTTCGCTTTCATCAAACACAGAGAGAGCAAAATCTGTGCTGTGTTACACTGTTTCTAATTTGATAAAGTCCACTAAGCGACATGGAAACCTGACTCTTCTTCCAGTGCTAACACTGAAGTATACTGGGATTAAGTCTATTGCAAAGGGTAATGATACACTGGTTTATAACTTGCATACTTGAGTGGAGAAGCAGACTTCAAAATTAATGAATTCATTATGGATGTATACTATAGGGAGCTCCAGATTTTTAAAAAAATGTTTGGAGAAATGTTACTTTTATTCTGAAATTATTAATGTTTCAGATCCTGTGCATACAGAGACTCACTGGTTGATTGCTCTTCACAGCAAACTTCAGAACAAGCTGCTTCTATTCACCAAAATGGCTTGAATACATGACAGAAGGTCTGGTGGGTTTCTTTTTTCCTTTATTCACAAATGAATGCCTAAGAAACCCAGTTCACCTTTTCTGACAGATTCTGGCCCATTTAACTGCCTACATTTTAGTGACTTAAATGGACTGATGAAACTGCTGCCATTTAGGTTAGCACTACGGTTAAATGAAAGCCTTGCTCCCCAGTCCTTTTCATTATCCTCAGTTTTACATGTAGAAGAGTTGCTTTGGACTGGGGACTGACTACATGCCCAGCTGAGAGCCTTCTGACTTCACTGTGTTTTACTGTATGGACCAGAAGCTACCTCAGCTTTTAGTATATCACAGCAGAGCTTTTAAATGGATGATGGTTCCCAAGTGCAGCAAACTTGNGTACGTTTTCATCTCTAGGGCATGCTTTCTCACGTTGATCTTTTTTTGTTATTAAATGATTGTTCCTTCTAAAATGACCTTGATCCTCCCATTATGCACAAAGAATGGTTTGTAGGGTTGATAACATGAAGGTAAGAGCTAATTTAAGTTTGTTTTGAGGTCGTGCTTTTCTTGCCCCTGTCTGTTATTAGTTTGGTTCCTTTTTAACAGCATTAATAAATGACAAATCTAATAATAGACCTTTCAATAGCATCAGGACGTTTGGTAAAATCTAGTACTCCTCATCACAGAGAGGGCATCTGATTACTTTAATATTTTGCATTGACAACCCTCACCATCAGATTAATCACAATCTGTGATGAGTTTTCACTAGAATTTTTGCATTGTGTATCATACAGTTACAACTTTAATAAATAGAAGTTTGAGGGTAATTCCAGGGAAAGGCAAAAGCATTCTAGTGATGTAATTAAAATGTATTTAAAATCTCTAATGAGATTTGGGGTTTCCATTCAGTAGAAGACAGTAGCTTACTGTTGCCATTATGTCTGTAACATTGTAATGTGGCAACCACGCTTTATAGGAAGTATCTTTCTAGAAATATCTATGCAAATGTCAGTGGCTGAGCTAATTACTGCATAAATAAGATGAAGCTTTCTTTACTTCTGTTATCAAAGCTGCCTAAGACGACTCCACACACTGATTTTTACCCATCTGAATGTTAATATTCTCCATGTTGATCACTGTGGATTGTCCCGATTGCTGGGTCTATTAATTACTATAATTAATGTTATCACTGGTAAACAAACTGATAATAGGGGTTTTTTCATCTATAAGCAAAACATATACTGATAATCCTTAGCCTCAGATAAAAGATACTTTAACATAAATAAGGATCTATATTTACAAAACTTCATAATATTTCTTTTTAAGATATTTCAGAACAATGGTAAGATGCTATAAAACAATGCTCTAATAATTAAACTTTTTGTAGTAATTTGATACTCTGCCATTCTCTTTGCTTTTCTCTTTTTATGAATTCATGGTTGACCTCTTCCTGAATTAATACATAATAATTCTGATTACTCAACCTTTTCTTTGGTTATTTAGTCTTTTATGGTCTAATTACAGTTACTACATTATTTCATATTCCCTTCAAGACTGCATGATTTAATTTATACACTCCTACACAAAATATATCACCACAAACTACGGGCAATAAAATTTTATCAGATAATGAAACTGTGTTAAACAGATATTCTCTACAAATAATTCAATTGATTACCTGGAGAGACCACAATCAAAACAAGAAATATTTTCCTCCAAGTGCTTGAGACTTGATTTTTTTGTTCTGTTCTGTGTCATTTTTAACTGCTAGTAATGGCAAAGAATCATTTTAAAATGCCGGCATTTCTAAAATGACTGCAGATATAATTTAAAAGATCCAGTATACTTATTACATGAGCCCATTAATGTAGTATTAGCCCAAACATTCCTCTTACTAACTCTCCTCTTATTTTAGGTTACTGGCGATTTAATCGTTTTATGCGTTTGCTAAATTTGGATGAATCCTTAATCCGTATTAAAAAAGGATGAAATCTATGTTGAAACATACATAACGTAAAAAAAAAAAAAAANTCACCATTTTGGTTTCTGACCTTGCAAATTGGGAATAACTTTGTATTCATGCCAGTTTTTGTTGCATCCCTAAACATGCCCTTTTACAGAAGCAATAATGAATTCTGTTAAGCAAATTGAAAGTAGGTTTTTTGTTTGTTTTGGGTTTGGGGTTTTTTGTGGTAGGCACTGCAATCTAATTCTCAGCAGAAGTGGAACTTTGATGTTTGGGTCTTGTAGACTTTAAGGGTTTTTAATTTTTTTTTGGGGGGGG
>VXBJ01003458.1:952344-986573 GCA_013400055.1 Nycticryphes semicollaris
GTCTATTAATTACTATAATTAATGTTATCACTGGTAAACAAACTGATAATAGGGGTTTTTTCATCTATAAGCAAAACATATACTGATAATCCTTAGCCTCAGATAAAAGATACTTTAACATAAATAAGGATCTATATTTACAAAACTTCATAATATTTCTTTTTAAGATATTTCAGAACAATGGTAAGATGCTATAAAACAATGCTCTAATAATTAAACTTTTTGTAGTAATTTGATACTCTGCCATTCTCTTTGCTTTTCTCTTTTTATGAATTCATGGTTGACCTCTTCCTGAATTAATACATAATAATTCTGATTACTCAACCTTTTCTTTGGTTATTTAGTCTTTTATGGTCTAATTACAGTTACTACATTATTTCATATTCCCTTCAAGACTGCATGATTTAATTTATACACTCCTACACAAAATATATCACCACAAACTACGGGCAATAAAATTTTATCAGATAATGAAACTGTGTTAAACAGATATTCTCTACAAATAATTCAATTGATTACCTGGAGAGACCACAATCAAAACAAGAAATATTTTCCTCCAAGTGCTTGAGACTTGATTTTTTTGTTCTGTTCTGTGTCATTTTTAACTGCTAGTAATGGCAAAGAATCATTTTAAAATGCCGGCATTTCTAAAATGACTGCAGATATAATTTAAAAGATCCAGTATACTTATTACATGAGCCCATTAATGTAGTATTAGCCCAAACATTCCTCTTACTAACTCTCCTCTTATTTTAGGTTACTGGCGATTTAATCGTTTTATGCGTTTGCTAAATTTGGATGAATCCTTAATCCGTATTAAAAAAGGATGACATCTATGTTGAAACATACATAACGTAAAAAAAAAAAAAAATAATAAAAAAAAATAATCAATCAGATATCATTGTAGGATAATCAAGAAATGACCTTCCATTGGGACCACTGCAACACCTAAATTTTCAATCGAAGTAATCATTGCTTCTTACACAAAAAGAACAAGGACAGACAGAATGGTAATATGGTGAACCTGATCCTCATAAAGTTCATATCAACTGACAGTAATTTCATTGGATCTGGTGGTTACTGTTTTCATGCAGCCCCATGGGGAAGTGATAGGCAAGCCTTCTGTGGAACTCCAAAACTGTCCTTTTTATCATGCTGATAACCACAGTGGGCAGTAGCCAGAGCTGAGAGATACGGAAATATGTGGGTGGGAAGCAAAGTTATAAGAAGAGGGGTTTCAGCACAGGTCAAGTCTGCCAAGAGTCCCAAGAATTACCTTTTTAGTTCCACTGCAGGGAAAATTACAGCTTATGTTCACAAATTTGGTTTTGTGAACTTATCAAAGGCATTAGGGAAGTCAGTAAAATTGGAATCAAGAATATGAAAGCCGCGGGCTTTGAGTCCAGCCTCCTGTCCCCGTTCTCTTCCTTTATATGTCAGCTTCTTGCAGTGTATGCCTATGGATGGGAGTAATTTCTATTGTCAATTCTGCTGAGATTTTACCCTTGAGAGGAACGGCTGAACAGTTCAGAAAAAAACCCAGAACCTTGGCACACAGTTCAGTAATTGTGTCCTGTCTGAGTCATTGAAGGTTTGATAAGAGCACACTGAACACACAGGGTGGCATTGTGCCAGGCTATAAATATACTTTAGAATCACTTAAAACCATTCAGAACCCACCACTAAGTTTTACAAGGATGGATAGCAAAACAGCCCTTAATATAACATTATTTTCTCCTTATCATAAAGTGCATAAGACAGAATATTCACATTCTTGCCTCACAAAAGCATTAGATGGTATGCTTCAGAGTGGGCAAAATTACTTGTCCCACATATGTTACTACCTAAACTTAAATATCTATAATAAATCACTACTACCTTTCTTCTGGCATTAATTAAAAAAATGATGAGAGGAAAGCGGAGAGAAAGGAATATTAATTTCAAGTAAAAAAATATTAATTTCAGGTAGAGATGCTGTTAGGGAGAAAAGTGGAAGAGTTCTTGGATCCATTAGGTATCTGACATATTAATCACTGAAATTCTAAAGGTAATTGCCAGATAAAATTAAAGTGCTACAAGCAGTCACTTTGAACAATTTCTATGCACACATTAAAAAAAAAAAAAAAGGTGAAGCATCAGCAGATAGAATGAATATAAGTCAATCACTGGAAAGGATGAAACGGATGAGGAATGTAATATAGATGGATTATATCTGAGATAGAATACTGAAATAAGTAAAGGCATTGAGGTATAACAGTTAAAATAAAAAGAAATTTCCATTTGAAAATATGATAAAAGTATTAGGAATACCCTCAAAAATGGTCTAGAGAGGAGCAAATTGTTTTGAAAATGATGAAAGAAAGATCTATTGTGTTCTTGCTTTTGTGACATAATGAGGATGTTAACCACTAAAAAAGTATTAAGACTCTTTTTAGCTTATTCTGATCTCACACACTATCTCCTTTTTGTTTACTTATTTACTTTTTAAAATTGCTGCATCCCATTCCTATATTCATCACCTGAATCCTATTATTCCATACCTCCTTAGCCTGTCCCCAGCATGTTGTAATTCCTAGTCATCTCTGAAACCTCCTCGTCAACATTTAAAGTCCTTTCTCCTTGAGACGTCTTTGCCAGAGGACACTCTTGGGTTGTCATATTACTATTAATAAGCCACTGCTACCTCTTTCTTTCTTTTAAAAGACATGGAATGTGTCAAGGTCTACCTAGAAGGTTCTATGTGTCACCATGAGCCTCCCAAGTGAAATGGGAAAAGTTTCCTCTAACTTTAATCTCCAGTGAAACTTATTTTTTTTCTTAAAGAATAACCATTTTTTTAATAGCCTAGCCAAATAAAAGGAAGGGACCTACTTGTAAAGATTCTGAGCTGTAAAACAAAGAGAAATGGCTTGCAATTTAAAATTTAGATTAGACATCAGGAAAAGGTTTTTAACAGTGAGCATCACTGAATAATAGAATAAATTACCTGGAGACATGCTGCAATCTAATGACTTCACTGAGCAGGTGAGATTAAGCAGGGTTATGGGAAGAGAGAACAGGAAAATTCTGTGAAAATTATTCACTGGATGAAATGTCCAAATTGTTTTCAGTCCAAAAGGCTGTGACTCAGTCAAACTCACTGAAGATAACACAAGTTTGGAAGAGAATTTAAAAAGTGAGACAAAACTCGTATTTTTTTCATGGTTTTTTAATCTTCCTCTTACACTTCTTGCATCTCTCACTAGTAGAATGGAATAATAAGTGCTTTATTGGAATGCCACATATGAAAGAAAAACATAATGACACTAACTTCACTGAAAGGACAGAATGAAGATTTCCATACTCTAAATGTCATAAAACACTATCTAACTACAGGGGAAGATATTTTTTCTAGTCTACCCATGACTCAGGGTTCACTGATAAACTAAAGCAACAAGATAAAAAATTTTGGATATTAAACTCTCTATATCAGAAAAATCACTTTACTTTCTTGTTTTGTTTTTTTTTTTTTTTTTTAATTTATTCTAACAGAAGTGTCAAAGTAGTACATAGAACTCCAACCAACCACAATCAGAATATTCTTGTAATGTATCTATTCATAGGCATTAAAATTATTTGTTGTAGAGAAAAAGTTACCCACTTGTCCACAATCTTCAACTAAAATGACTCTTCATATTTCAGCAGTCATTGACAGTTAATAGTACTTCTATTATTTATTTAAGTTTTAATGGCTAACTAAGGAAATGCAAGTTCTATAAATTTCCTCCACACCTTATCCCTGTACTCCATTTTTCTATGTATTATCCCTTTGCTTAAGTTAGATTAAATGCTATTAAAAGACAGTAAAATTATGTTTTTCTGCATCTTTTTGCAGCAGCATACAGTACAATATGACTGTAATTCTGATTGACTTTTATTTGCTACTTCATTAACATCAGGACGGTATTCAGAAAGTTTAATATGTAATTCTCAGGTTGGAAGATCTGTTTCTGATCCTGCTACTTTAACCTAAAAGTGTAACTTTGCTTCTGAAGTCAGAATCAGGAAAGTTCTTTTTAGGCTCTAAACCTAAGAAAATCTACATTTTCCTAGAAAACTTCTGAGCTCAACATGTCTTTCCAGGAAATATCTGAACTGCTCAAAAACTTATTCTACTTTCCTTAGCCTAATGGTTTTAGTTTGGAGCCCAAAATAAACATAACTCAGTCACAAACCACCCAATGACATCCACACAGCACTCCTGACAACCAACCTGCAAAAGTCTAGAGTAATATGCAGAAAAAAATTTCAAGTCATTTTACAGACCCATAGACAGAGAGATCCCTGTTGGCTCCACATCTGAAAAAAATCAGAGGCATGTTGTTTCTTCCAAAGTCAATGTTAGTATATGCATGCAGAAAAGTAGACAAGTTTGGGGTAGTTGGTTGATTTTCTTTTAAAATGGGAACAATATACAAAGAATTCACTGTTTCTGGTGAATCCCTTCACCCCTATAGAGAGATCCACACTCATAACTGTAGAATACAAATCAATAAATCCTTGGATTCATGGGAAGAATGAGTTTCAAGAAATGTGAGAAATACAGAGAGGCCGCTGCCAGCATTTTAATCCCTTTGCATGAAATTTGGAAATACTGTGTTGATCTCTGGGCCATTTAGTTATACAAATATTAATAGCTGACATTTTTCTTCTTCATTTATGTGATATGAGTGAAAGGGTATCTCTGTTCTCAACAGTGTCAATAAAATATTCCTTCTGACGAAATGTATAAATAGGTAAGTATCATTAGCAGTTAAATTTGGTATTCCAGTGCCAGTATAAGTCATTGCTCTCCAGAAAATGTGAAAGGTTATTATTTTCTTCTCTTATCAGCACATACTGCACATGTTCAGAGAGTGTTATTTACTGTCATCAGGGTAGGGCAACATCCCTGACCCTTTTCCTCTTTTCAGTCTAGGCCACTTATAAGTCTAAAAGATAACAGCAACAATACCAAAATATGAGAGCGTAGAAAGTGGCCTGTGCAGTGGTAGGGAAACTGACTGACAGTCCACACTGAGAGGGTGGTGGAAAATAACTCTTTTTCAAATGGTTAACCTGTCACAAGTGTGGTCTCCACTTGTTTCTGGGACCAATGCTTTTTAACTTCATCATAAGTGATATAGATGATGGGATCAAGTGTGCTCTGGTGAAGTTTGCTGATGACAACAAATTGAGTGGTGAAGTAGACACTTCAGAAGCAAGAGCCACCCTGCAGGAAGACCCTGGATAGGCTGGAAAAGTGGGCTAAAAAGAGCCTTAGGAAGTTCAACAAGGACAACTGTAAGGTCTTGCACCTGGGAAAACATAATCCAACAGCACAGCACATGTTGCGATTTACCCAGCAGGGGAACACCGCAGTAGAAAGGGACCCGGGGGTCCTGATGGACAATGTGAGTGAACAGTGTGCTGCTGCAGCAAAGGAAGCCAACAGGATGCTGAGTTGCATCAACAAGGATATCATTAGCAGAGAAAAGTAGTTATTTTTCTACTCTACTCATCATTTGTCAGGCCACATCTGGAATACCGTGTTCAGTTTTGGTCCCCACTATGCAAAAAAGAAGTTGACAGGTTGGAGAGCGTCCAGAGAAGGGACACAAATCTGGTCGTAGAACTGGGAAGCCTGCCATATCAGAAAAGGCTGAGAGAACTGGGTTTGTCATTGCCTTGAGAAAAGAAGTCTTAGGGGAGACCCTATCCCTGTGTTCCAGTATTTACGGGGTGTCTACAAAGCACATGGAGACTCTCTTTTTACAAGGAGTCATGTGGAAAAGATGAGGGGTCATGGGTACAAGTTATTCCTAGAGAGATTCTGATTGGACACACAAGGGCAATTTTTCACAATGAGAACAGTCAGCATTGGAATAGTCACCTTAGGGAAGATGTAGATTCCCCAACACTGAATGCTTTTAAGAGTCAGCTGGACGGGGTGCTGGGCCATCTTATCTGCACCATGCTTTTGACAAGCATGGTCAGATGGACCAGATGATCCTTGAGGTCCCTTCTGACCTGGTGTTTCATGATTCCATGATTTTGCTTTTTCTCTTTAACTTTCAATGGAATGAACCTCTCCACGTTTAGTAGTATCCCATTGAGAAACTCAAGTACTGTAGCGCAGTCATACAGCAGAAAATAATACTTCTCTATTAAGCCCTTATAGCATATCATGGAATCACAGAATTGTCAGATTTGGAAGGGACCTCTAGAGATCTAGTCCAACTCCTGTGCCAAAGCAGGATTGCCTAGAGCACATTACTCAGGACTGCATCCAGGCAAGTCTTGAAGATCTCCAGAGAAGGGGACTCCACAACCTCCCTGGGCAGCCTGTTCCAGTGCTCTGTCACCCTCAACAGAAAGAAGTTTTTCCTCATATTTGAATGGAACTTCCTGTGTTCCAGCTTGTGCCCATTGCCCCTCGTCCTGTCACTGGGTATGACTGAAAAGAGTCCAGCTCCATTCTCCTTCAACCCACCTTGTCCGTACTTGTAAACCTAGATAAGGTCTCCCCTCAACCTTCTCTTCTCCAGGCTAAAGAGCCCCACCTCTTTGAGACTTTCCTCATAAGGGAGATGCTCCAATCCCTTAATCATCTTTGTTGCCCTATGCTGGGCTCACTTCAGTAGTTCCCTGTCTCTCCTGAACTGGGGAACAGAGAACTGGATGCAGTATTCCAGTTGTTGCCTCTCCAGTGCAGAGTAGAGAGGGAGAGAGGGAGAGAGAGGGAGAATGACCAGCCTTGGCTCAGTGGCCACGCTCTTCCCTATGTGGCCCAGCTTACAAGTGGAAAAATAAAAAGTCTAACAACGAATCATGTCAAAACGCAATATCTCATATCCTGGTAAATGCAACACAAATATAATAAAGAAATTACAATCCTATGTCTTGTAAAGGAACTTTCAGTGTGTAAAGATGGTCCTCTTTGGTCCTAGTACCTTGAGACAGAAGTTATCTGACAGACACTTTACTACGACAAAAAATCTTTCTTTTCTGTACTTAGGTAAGATCAATATTCTTCTTTCCTTCTCTCCTTCTTTCTGTTGATTCTTAAACTGCATCGTCAAAGGCCATTCTTTTCTATCTTATTTTAGGACTTAACAGAAATGCTGGGCACTTAGCATTTTATCTGATTATGGTGTACCTTTTTATTTTTCCCTGCTGGTGTTCGACTGTGTCCTGTATTTTCTCTTGTACCTTTCAAGAGAATACAAATGTTAGAACAGCATACCTTTCCTGTATTTTCTCTCTGTAACTGAAGTAACATGACAGTTTACTCAGTGGATCTGTAAGAAATTGTCTCACAAATGATTTCCAGGATTTTTCTTCTAGGTCATCAGTTTGCAAACAGTCTTTCAAATTCAATTAAAATGTTTTATTTCCCCAGGGGTCTGTGGGTAATAAATGGAGGAACATCTGTACTTAATATTCTTTTCCCTTCAGAAAATCCTTCAGAGTACATGTGAAAAACAAGAATCTCTGCTAGTGATTAGGTACTCCAATCCACTTACTACTGAATGTTTGAATAGGAATCTCATTCTTATGTTGAAAATAAACCGAGAAGTTAGAGTTATTTGGGACATTTATAGGGTACTTAATAAATCTGAAAGTAGAACAGATTATCCTGTGCTGTTTTAAGTTGTTCTCCTAAAACACTACAATTTTATGTTCTGAAGAATCAAAACTAAATTAGACATAATTTTCAATTTTGATGAGCATATATTGCGTGGGATAAAATTGTACTGAATATACTGATCTTTTTCTCAACACAAAGTAAATAACATTTCAAAATACTTGGACTTTGGGTGAATTCTTGGTATTCAACAGAGATCCTTAAGCCTTGATCTATCGAGTATAGAGCTGGATTTATCCTAGCTAAATCAATGGCCAGGTTCCTGAACAATCTGAACAAATCTGAACTTAAATTGCCTAAATAAAGACTTGGGGAATTAGCTTATATACGACAGCCATTAGACCAGACTTTCACCAACCAGTATATGGTAACTTTGGAAGATTTTCTTTCTATTGACACATGAAATTAGAAAACAAATCAACAACCCCAACCCGCTACAGAGAATCAGAGCAAGGCTGTCCCCTTATAAGGTGCCAGAAGGATCAATGCTAGCCAGTTTCTGTAAGGGCTGGAAGCAAAGCTGGAGGCTGCCTGACTACTGTAACAGCTCCTACAACGTGAGTGGCAAATATCACTCAAAGCCCATTATGATCACCATGCCAGGATAAAATACTGTATTAAGATACAAGTTCCAAAACCTCTGCTAAAGGCAAAAGCAAAGTAACCTTAATTGACATTTTCTGAGAACAGGTATCCAAAAAAAGAAACTGTACTCACAGCCAAAAAAAAAATAAAAATCTAAATCTATATGAAGTCAGTACTTAAATGCTTTGCTTTATTTTTCTTGGTGACTTGTAGTCTCATCCAGTGTATTTCAACAACCTCTTGCATTGAACATCATTCTCTCAAGCATGAATATAGAAGCAGGAAAATAAAGTATAGAAGCATGAATATAGAAGACTGTCTGTATATCCTGAATGGCCTGAATATCAAAGACACCTCTGCCCTATGCACCCCATGATCATGTCACTTGGAGGATTATGGCAATCTTTGTTTAATATTCTCTGCAAAGCAAAACCATAAGAAACTTACTTCTTCATTTCCAAAGCAAGGAAAGCTTTGGGAAAGAAAAAAACCTTGTGTCTAAATGTGGGCTGTTTGGGGCAGGGGGAAGGAAGTTATGTCTTAGTATTTTAAAGCAGTAATGGAAGGCAGCTTCACTGTGGGACTAAACATAGTCAACAGAAGATGTTGGGAAAGAGTCACATTCTAAAAAAAAAACCTCAATTTTTGCGCAATTCACAATCCATGGACTTTAGAAAAAGACCCAGCATATCCCCAAATATAACAATCCTGCACTTGAATAATTCCCTAGGGAATGACATGGAAATTGAGGCAGGAAAATATAGCTAGACTTTGTTTTTATTTTTGTTATCTCTATCTGTATTTTGAGATAAGTAAATAAAAATAAAAGGTGTTATAAAAACCTCCATAAAGTCTGTGTATTAAATAAGTATAAAATACAGTGGATGTCCTTGAAAAATACTTAAGTGATAAACCAGAAGAGGGAGGTCCTTGAGGAAATGGGAGAGCTGAAGTATATGCGACTGAGATAAAAACGGTCTAGTTCAGACAGCACTAATTTTATGGTTATACAATTGGATTGATAGTCCCATAGATAGAAGAACTGTAAAACACAAGGTCAGTATTTCTAGTGTGCTCCTATAGGTCTGGAGCTAGAAACAGTGCCCATTTTTTTTCAGTTTAGACAGGTGAGAGCACTCAAGGTTTGAACAGCTGGATCTCATCACAGCTATCTGACTAGGGAACTCACTCCCTAGTAAGAGACTCCAATGTGGAGAAACACCCCATCTCACCTTACTTGGTATTTCAATGCAGCCAGTCACAATAGCAAAAAAAGTCTTACTGTTCTGCTGTGAATGTGCAAATACAAGTATTTACATACTCTAGTAAAAGAACAGGAAAATAGGACTTCTCCAAAACCAAGGTGAAACTTCTGTGATTTAGATCCTTACAAACTTATTATCAAATGTTTCCTGTTTTCACTGTAATCAAGCAGTCAAGTACAGGAACTGCTTTTCGTCTTCAGCATAGGATATATAAGCTGTTCACTGAGAAACCTGGAAATAAGTACATTTGGTCAAAAATTACTTAGGGAAACTAATTTGTTTCCTTGGTGTAGTGTATTTGGCTTTGCTTCACGGGTACAAATAACCACGTGGTAAACAGCTTATATTAACAAGCTGAAGTGAACTAAATTGACCTACATTTAAGACAATATTTCTGGTTTCTGCTGAATACATGAGTACAAATATTCAATCATCATAGGCCTGCCAGAACGAGACCTGCACTGCTGAATACACTAAGAACAGGACTGGACATACAATGGAGGGTTTCCTAAATGGTTTCATAAAAGGTATAGTCATAGATCTGAACTAAAATAAATTGCAACATAGTCTTCCCTCTCCCCTTGCTATATTACGATCAGTTCTGAAACTTGGATTTTAATAGAGGTAAGAACTGAATTCCATGATTTTAATAGAGGTAAGAACTGAATTCCATTTACTCCTGCCTTTGCTGACATTCTTGTCTCATAATTGCACCGCTAATGAATTAAGTGCCTGAGCAAGTTCTGCACTCCCCAGAGCAATTATTTTAGTCTTTTACATATCCAGACTCAGTACAGTATACAACAAGCACAGCTTTCTGTCAGGTTACTTCTGATTGGGGCTGCAATCATTTATGGATGCATAGCATGCTTGTTTTCTTGACAAACTGAGCCTGAATAATTAAACTGTATGCATCACCTTACCCTCACATAATGTAGTAACATTTTAGTTAGCAGATACCTGAGCACCTGAGCACATTGGTAATGTAACACCCTATGTACTTTGACCAAAAGCTTTTTTTTTGTTTGTTTGGGGTTTTTTATATATAGCTGAAATCACAGTGGAACACATAGTTGTTAAGGAGGAAATATAACTAATAATGTCTTTAAACGGCATTAACAAATGGCATTTCTGTACATCAGGGTATTGTTGAAAGTGTAGTTTTTAAGCCTAGCGAGTTGTGTATGGAGGATTCATCGTGCTTACCAGGTTATCACAGAAAACCGAAAGGTTTAGTAAAAGATATTGCATAGCAACATAACATCCAAGGCCAGTAATTTGAAGATACGCAGATACCGAAGGGTGATTCCTGTAACACCTAAACTGTGTGAGTCTTCCCACCCATGTTAATATTCAGCCTTGTGCATCAATGGACTTTGGCACCGGAGATGTTTTCAGGAGCGAGCTGATGGGCAGTCACCTATCCAAGAGGTAAATAAGAAGATAGTGAAAAAAATACATAAGTAGCTAACTAAAAAACCCGTCTTGGCATCTGGCCGGTCATTTTACAGATTCAGATACACCCAGTTACAAGCCCCAGCTGCTTTTCGTTATTCATTCCCTACAGGTCTATGGGTTTTAAGATTTGTTCTTGTGGTCAAGTAACAAAGGAGGCTGAGCTCTTTACAGATAGTTACTGTCAAAATCAGGTTTGTTATCCTAAATTGCTCAAAAGATTAGTTCTTTGCAAACACAGTTAATTTTGATTAGCTAGACTCAAAGACAGAAATAGACAGGAAGCTCCCCATGCCCAGTCTAGCCAACCAGTTGTGTGGAGCAGCTAGGGGAAGAAAGCAGGTAACAATCTACTTCCTGAGAGCAGTTCTGTGCAGATGGTGCACTTAAGAATATATAACTGTGCCTCAAATTGTTGTTGAATTTGAGCTGATGATATTGTAGCTATTCTCCCTCTTAAGGTGCATATAGTATTCAAATGGTCTGGAAAAGATGCCTGCGTCCAAGTTGCTGTTCAAAGTCCTTGTGTGAGTGGAGAAAAAGAGGTACTTCTGCAACACAGTTGTCCCTCGTCTTACTGTAGTTATCTAATATGGGTCTGATCGATCTCTTTTTAAAAGTTTATTTCTATTCTCACAGAAAATGCCTGGAGTCATCAGAACAGATGCAGATATCTGCACTGGAGATATCTAAAGATAAAGAGAGTGATCCAGACCTGTGTGTAATTACTTATAAGTTGCATGAAAACCTGAATTTACAGCAGTACTTTTGTAAGACTGATCATATCCAACACATTAATTCAGCCCCCTTGGACTTTTGTGTTTTGGTTTTTTTTTTTATTTTATTTTAAAAATCCAGTTCTTGTATAAAGCAAAAGTCATAAGGAATTCTGGAAACAGAGATCTGGACCTCAAAGGTACATCTATATTAATTAAATCTAGCTGAGTCCACATTCAGACACTGTTCAATTTACTAGTATATATGTAGTCTAAGATTCTTCTTGCCTGGGGAACACCCTATACCTCCAGTTATGGTTTTGGGATTTCTCACTTCTGAATAAAAACTTGTATTCCTGCGTGCCATGCAAACTGTATTCAGGAAGAGAGAAAGCAAACACTCTGATAAAGAATAACTTTTTGCTAGATGTCTAAGAGTATTTGCCCTGAGCTAGCACACAGCTACAGTTATGTCATAAAAAGAAAAACGAATACAGTTTCTCTGAAGCTCTGAATCTCATTTAACAGTGGTACCTAACCGAAATCACAGAATCACAGAATATCAGGGATTGGAAGGGACCTTGAAAGTTCATCTAGTCCAATCCCCCTGCCAGAGCAGGAACACCTACATCAGGTCACACAGGAACGCATCCAGACAAGTTTTGAATGTCTCCAGAGAAGGAGACTCCACAACCTCTCTGGGCAGCCTGTTCCAATGCTCTGTTACCCTCGCTGTGAAAAATCTTTTTCTCATATTTAAGTGGAACCTCTTGTGTTCCAACTTGTACCCTTTGCCCCTTGTCCTATCACTGCCTGTCACTGAGAAGAGCCTGGCTCCATCCTCCTGACACTCGCCCTTTACATATTTATAAACATTAATAAGGTCACCCCTCAGTATCCACTTCTCCAAGACCCAGCTCCCTCAGTCTTTCCTCATATGGGAGATGTTTCACTCCCTTTAATCATCTTTATGGCTCTGCCCTGGACTCTCTCAAGCAGTTCCCTGTCCTTCTTGAAATGAGGCATCCAGAACTGGACACAATATTCCAGATGTGGTCTCACTAGGGCAGAGTGAGGGGGAGGAGAACCTCTCTCGACCTACTAGCCACCCCTCTTCTAATGCACCCCAGGATGCCATTGGCCTTCTTGGCCACAAGGGCACAGTGCTGGCTCATGGTAATGAGCTCCTCAGGTCCAGAAGAAAGCTAGAATTTAACTTTTTTCTTTCCCAGGTCTATCAGTTGATTTATGTTTCCCATTGCCCAGCAGGATAACCCTTATTAATTCCCTCCACATGAGATTAAGGCAGCAAGCACCCCATGGTGAAGCCCACTCAGGATAATTTGAGTACTTTGCAGTCTTAAACATCACAATAACCACTTTTTTTGTGTTTTGCAACCTGGTTTCAAGGCCTGGTTTCATTCCTATACTTTGTATTACATGGTTTGATCATTATAAATTTTTTAAAACGTGTAAGTATTGCAACACTAGCATTTAAAAAATCCATAGATCAGTCATATATCAGAATAGGCCAGGATCATAGAAACACAGAAAAGGATTTTTCTAATTCCATAGAGACCATATTCTGGCACTATCTGTCACTTGAAAATATATTAAATATTACATTTCAAATAGCCACAGAGCCACAGTTCATTTCTATTCATAAAACAGTGATGACATTTAGACATTTAGACTTCTAAATATAAAAATGGACAAAGAACCTCGTTTACTCTTGCAAAGCAGTACTTTAATCCTACTTCAAAAATAGTTGTAGTGGTATCAGTGAGGCCACTAATATAGGAATCTCTCCCAAAATAAAATATCATGCAATCCACCCCTGTGAAAAAAACACAGGCTGTGATACATTGAACATGAAAAGGCACTGTGGATGGTTGCTGCTGTAATACAAAACTGTACTCTAAATTTTAAATAGATTTTTAATTGATACCTAATATTAAAATCATGCAAAATCATGAAAATAAAAATGACTGGAAAACAAGGTCAAAAATTAGTCTTTGCTTTGGTTTTGTGCCTTCCAAATGCAGTATGGATGACTTGGCCAGTTTTTCAATTTCTTCCCAGCTGTGCAATACTCTTAGACTTCTAAATTAGCCCCTTTTTGGCAAATCAATAACCATTTACATTTGGAAAACAGTAGTCCTCATCAAAAGAGGCCAGGTTGTGGGAAAGTAATTACTCTTAATATGGAAGAGAACAAGAAACCAAATCATTGAAAGAAAGATGCATTAATGAATCCATTTTCCACAGCTTCACAGATGAGGGGAAAAATAACTTGGCTCAATCTAACATTATAATAACCATTTGTATCATGGAACAGACAGGAACTTAGTTGTTCTAACTTGAACCTAGCACAAAGTTTGACATTATTCTTTAAAACTAAGGATAAACAGTTCAGGCCTCTGGTCCCTGGAAGCACTGAAAGCATTTGGCTTCATTGCCCTCTCAAGAGTCTGGAAAGATCTCTTTTGAATGACTGTCAAATGGGAACAGTAAATGTTTATTGATTTCCAGCTATGGTATAATATTTTGCAAGTTTTTTCTGCCCAAAATGTTGAATTCTCCAGCACTAACACTTAGTTTTTCAAAAAATTTATTATTTTTTTTACTAACATTTCAAGACTATAAAATATGGCATCAACACCTCGGAAAGTCACCAAAATAATACTTAACCATTACAGAGAGTTCTTTTTACTTTACTAAATGTACATGGCAATTCACATTTCCATGTCAAACTATAAATCAATGGAAGCATATTCTAACACAGTACATTATGTTGAATACCTACAGAAAGGAAGTTTTGAGTCATTAACAGAGCTTATTTTAATCTCTGAAGTCTAATTCTAGCTATAATGTGTATGTATATTTGTATCTTGAATAAAATGACCACAGACACACTGCTGACTGGTACTTGTAGAGGGTTTTCTATACCATTTTCCTAGTATAAAAATTAATGAAAAATGAAAATGGCTTTTTGATGGGTGGAGTTTTATTTTCTTAGTTTCATACTTTCTGCATACATCGTTTGGCAGACAAATAATCACAGTATTTGGCATGTTTCAGAATAATGAGTACACAACAATAAAAATAAAAACAGGTTTATCTAACCTAATTATTCTCGTACAATGTCCTCCAGCCATATTTTGAGTATGAATAATCATATTAAAAAATGTACAGTAAGTATTTTCAAAGGAGACACTGATTGGGAAATAAATTGAATAAAGTTTCCCAAGAATTTAGATTTATGTTTCTTTCTTGGATGATTTACAAAATAAAATCCCCAAGGAAACAGCATTTATGTAAAGAAGTGTATGGGACTTTCATATTCCTTTTTCCATGAGATCTGCATAGTAAACTTCCATATGCCATTTTACTAATGTCTGGTAGGAAACAAAAACATCTAATGAAATAGTCAAATTCCACAGCCATGACATTTTAGTTTATCAATGTTTAATGATAATAATAGATGAAGTAGTATGATTTCATTAATTCATTATTTAAAATAAAACTTCATAACTTTATAACAAATTTTGGACTGAAGCAGCAGATCCAAAAATGCAAGCCCTATGGTTTCTTAAGATATTCAGGAGAAATATTAAGAGCACAGAAGATGCTCTTTTCACATCCCTATGAGCCAATATATGTTGTTGTTTCCAGCAGTAATTGTTCAATATGCAAAGCAACAGCTTTCAGTTAATAGACCTACACAGGATGGCAAAATCATTTCCACTCACCACCTCTATAATACGTGTGTAGGTGTGGGAATGATTATGAGTAGCTTATCTTCTCTTTTTAAATTTACTTAATATAGAAAGTAACAACTGATTGAGTTTTCAGTTCATAGAGGAACTGGAGGCTCTTTAAATTTAAAAAACCAAACACCTAACACCAACAAAGTATCCAAATCCTGGTATCTCATCCTACTACTCTGAACTGTGCAAACAAAACAAAAAAGTCAATCTGAGTTATAAAAAAATCAAGCTTTTCAAAAGAGAAAAATGCAAGACACGTAAAGATCTTAACAAAAGCCTTAATAATTTCTTTCCCTTTTAAATGCCCAAAAGAATTCTCTCAAAAATGCTTAACTGGCAGATTGAGATATAATTCTCTAAAACTGAATTTATCTCTTACAATAGCTTCTTGTTCTCTGGCTGATACATATATAGATATTGCATTGACATAACTTACCCAGTCTGTACATTGACATACTTAGATCAATAGTGACATTTATAACCACTACAGTGGTCTAAGATTAGCAAATATAATGTCATTTGCTTTGTTATACAGTTAAACTATACCTACTTAATTTATCATTACCCCTGAGTTATTGAAGTTGTACCAGATTGCAGTCTGTCTTATCAGGCATTTCCACATAGCGTCTTCCAGCCATAGTTTTTCCTGTCCAATTTTTCTACCCACTTTTCCTATCTGCTTTTCCCATATATAATTATTGTAGCAAGCAGAAACCGGTGCTAATAAAAAACCACTATGCATAGATCACCATTTAAGACCTCACTCCCACCTTGCTTCAGTGGCCTCATGACTTATTTTTACCTCCAATGCAGTGTAATGAAAAAGCAAGTTTTGGTTTCCCCCTAAATGTACGGGTTAAGTTTAATCAGAACTGTCTGCATATTTCTGCTCTTTTGTTTGTTTGGTTTTTTTTTTTTTAACAGCATCCTATAAGTAGAGTACAAAACCAGTACTGGTCAACTGAATTCTCCAAACTCTGGACTTTAGTCTCTAAGAATGTCAGTCAAGAATCTTTGATGAGGTCTGAATTCTCAAGCATACAAAATTTTCTGCTGACAAAAGGCCTATGTCAACAACTTCTAGCAAATGCATCATTACAGCTGTTAGTAACTTCTGTGTTGTACTACTTTTAGTGTTAAATAATTTCCATTTCAAAAGGGAAATAAATCTCTAAACTGTACTATTACTTGTAAGAGGTATAGTATTTTAGAAGTAGCATTGTGCACCACAAAAACCCTTGAGATTTATTATTTATAGCTTAAAACAATACTGCTGCTAAATGGTGCTTTCTAACACTAAGAGAGGATTTTCAGATGTCAAACTGTTACTGTTAAGATGTGTTTGTCCTTAGTATATACTATTGCTCTTAAAAGCTGTTGCTAATATTAATACGCACCACTAAAGAACTTGTGTAGTTGCCAATCCTTTTAACTTTAGTACTTTTGACTGTTTTGGTATTTCAGAGAATTGAGTTTCTATTAACAACACTTGAATGCACAAGTTCTGAAATCTCTTAACATAAGACCTGTTATTTGAAGGACTGTAATAGTCACCTATTTTGTACTACAATCTGTACAAACACTAGTATATGCTACAAGAGGTATTCTGTTTTGCGGCCCATTCTTGAACTATACTTTTTGTCTCGCTTGAGACAAATGCTTTTAAAAATACCTTTAAAAGAACAGATTATCTTAAAAAAGATGGGTGAAATCTGCTTAATTGGAGCACATTTGCTAAAACTTCTCAATTAAGTGACCAAAATAATGAAAATATTTCCTTCTTAACTTCGTAATACTGACTTAACCTTTTTGCTGACATTTGTTATTTTCACTTTAATGCAATTTCAAATTCAACAACCTTCTTAGGATGTAAAGAGCAACAGATTCATGCATAGAAAATAAAAGAATTAAAAGCTAAATGGGATGCGACAAGAAAAAACATGGTTGACTTCTGCTTTAATGAGTACCTCAGACTGCATCACCAAAAGCTGTCTCATTTACTAGAATCATGTCACTCATGACACTCAGTAAAACACTAAAAACAGTTCCTGAATATGTTCAAGAGTTGCAGATCAGTCATGACTTGGAATATGTAAGTACAGCCATAATAAATTAACTAAATTTATCTAATGAAAACAATTCACAAGACACAGAATTATAATCTTAACTCAAAATCAGGCATAACTGTGAAACATTCCTGTTAACTGGCTATTCAAATTAAGTCTCTCTCACTCTATTTGAATCCATTGTATTTCTGATAGTTCCTGTATTATTTCATCAGCATGCTTTTGTGATGAAAATGTGTTGGATGTTTAAACTGCATTGTGATGGTATAAATATAGCCACAACATTAATTTTGTTGATGAATATAGATAATTCCTAGTGTGGGAGCAGTTCTGAAAAACGACAATGTAACCTTTTCTCCTGGGTAAAAAAAATCGAGACCACCCTTTGCTTTGGGATACCACGTTCATGCTACATGTATCCATACATATTTTCCAATATATTTTTATTCTCAACATAACTCACAATAAATGCCATGACTAACTATGAAAGCTAATGTTACAAAGTTGCAAAGAAAAATGAAGCAAGAAAAGAAATACATTATCTATAACTGTAGTCTAATGTAAGATTATAAGTATGAATTTGATATGCATTTCTCTTTCATCAGCTTGGAAAATGAAGGGGCTTTGGGGTGACATTTAGTATTTTGGCAGAAGCTGGTTTGATTGTGCTCTTATTTCTTCCAGATGTATCAAATGAGAGAATTTGCTTATGTAAAATCTCATGACCTGGTTCACCACCTTCAAAACTCTTTCACACTTAAGCAGGGTCATGATATCAATGTTTATTTTTAAAATAACACTTTTATAAAGTTTTCTTTGTTCTAAGTGTTTTTAAACCATATTTAGTAGTTCATCACAATTAAGGGGAATGAATATTATCACTGCCTTTTTATAGATAGAAGTCAGGTAGCGCTTTAACAAGTCCCTGTATTAAAAGAGGATGGTGACCTTGTGTACTGATTTTGGCTGCGACAGAGTTAATTTTCTTTATAGTAACTTGTATGGAGCCATGCTTTGGATTTGTGACCGAAGCACTGCTGATAACACACTGATGGTTTAGCTATGGCAGAGCAGTGCTCACACAGTTTTAAGGCCATTTTTGTTTCTCTTACCACTCCACCAGTGAGTAGGCTGGGAGTGCACAAGTAACTGGGTGGGGACACAGCTGGGACAGCTGACCCCAAGTGACAAAAGGGATATCCCCCACCGTCATCCATAGTCAGAAATAAAGGCTGGGGGAAAGAAAGATGAAGGGAGGAAATTAGAGTTGTGACATTTGTCTTCCCAAGTAACAGTTAGACATAATGGAGCCCCACTTTCTCTGCAGATACCTGAACACCTGCTGGCTGATGGGAAGTAGTGAATGAATTCCTGAATTTGCATTGCTTGTGTGCACAGTAGGAGTGAGGGAGCAGCTGTGTGAGGCTTAACTCCCTACTGGTGGTGAAACCACAAACCCTTGTCACTTCGTTTCTGATGACTGAATCTGCTGGACAATACATTTATTGTCTTTCTAAGTTCCCTTATTACTTTTCTACTTTCAATATCTTTTGTAATGTAATCTGAAAAAAAAATAGTTCTTTAAGTTTCAGACCAGGAAATAAATATAATATAAGTCTTAAGAACAGCTATGTGGTCCAGCTTTGGCAGTGTAGTATTCTCAGATAGATTGCTGTAATTATTCCAAGGTCTTGAATGGGAAAAAAAGATGTGTTATTCTTTTCACAAAGTGATTTTGCATCATTGATTATCATAGAATCACACATAATAATATGAAATATCAGGGTGAGTTTAAGCCAAATGGCAGAATCACACACAGAACATGAATTCTTAGTATTTTGATAGGCTGTGTTCAAAGCAAATACTCTAGTGTTGCCAGTAGGAGTTATGCAGAAGGCAAGACTACATGAAGGGAAAAATCCTACTTTTTGCAGATGAATTGCAGTAACTGTCTTTTAGCAAGGAGTTCTTGATGTTGGTCCCCCGAGCACCCATCAGTCCAGCTACATGTGTCATCTGAGTGACATTTTTTCTTCATTGGCCTCCTTAATACCTTTGGACCTGCCTTGGAGAATGAAAGAATGGAAAGAATGGAAAACACTCCTTTTGGAAAGCTGCTTTCCTTACTACTGAGAGATGGCTGTGGTCCACCACTTGTATTTACTATTGTACCACATTGGTGCTGTATTGTATGAGTCCCTTCAGTGAAGTCAGCAAATGCCTCCTTGTCTTCAAGATTGGCTCCAGAGCCTATCCTACCCCTATACAGGGAAAGGACTGAATATCCAATCTAGGTAGCACTCTATTAAAATTTTGATACTGCAAAAGATAGGCCTTTCTTCTATAGCTAGATTTTATATGATGACTTGAATGATTTTTCCAGCAGATTCATTTAATCTGAAGTTCTTAACTGAAATTTCTGATAGCGAAGCCTCTTGGTTCTAGTTTGCCTCTATGCCAACTACATGCAACACTGATCTGGAGAGAGGAAACACTGAATGATCACTCAAAACCACTGTTTGCAGTACGCTAGGCATGGCACTGTGAACTCGACAAAACTGCATATATTTGGTGCACTGTCAGCAGTAGCTAAGGAGAGATGAAGATTGGGAAAGACTGCTCAGAAATGTTTTAGTCAGCTGAGGTCTTGAACTCTTGTGGATTTTAGAAACTATCAGATGTGCCAATCCCACAATAAGTGCTTATTGTATTTATGAAAAATAGGAATATCACAGTGATGGAAGGAGGAGGGGGAGGATGTTTCAAAGATTTTATTTTTTTATGACTCCTGATCCAGCAAGACAGGTAAATGTTTGTTATAGTTTTGGAGTTACCCGAGTTTTTAATGCTAACAAATGCTTGAATTGTTTCTTGTCATCACATCTCATTTAGTAACAAGACAAACCATCAATTGTTTTAAAGAACAAATTCTTGTACGTTCAGGTACTTAGATACTACTTACATTGGTCTATTGGTCTCTGATGTTCCTTTTGATAACTTTCTTCACTCCAACCATCACTCAGTTTCTGACAATGTTTTCCATCAAATACTTCTGTATTTCCACTTATGTTTTCACTTATTTATAAACCCTCACTGCTGTTTTTCCATGTGCATTCTGCTTTTTTCTCCTTACCCTCTCTCCTATTTTTCCCACCAGTATGATTAATGAATTTATCCATATTTCCCACTCCTTCATATTCAGTTTCTCTCAGCAGATATTTCTTCTATTCCATGATCTTAGCAATATGTGAATCACAGAATGATAGAATTGTAGGGGGTGGAAGGGACCTTCAGAGACCATCTAGTCCAGCCCCCCTGCCAATGCAGATTCACCTAGAGCAGGCTGGACAGAAATGCATGCAGGCTGTTTGAATATCTCCAGAGAAGAAGACTCCACAACCTCTCTGGGCAGTCTGTTACAGTGCTTTGGCACCCTCAAAGTAAAGTTTTTCCTTGTGTTGAGATGGAACTACCTGTGTTATATCTTGTGTCCTCTGCCCCTTGTCCTGTCACCAGGCGCCACTGACAAGAGCCTGACCCCAGCATATTGACACCTGCCCTTTAGATATTTATAAGCATTGATAATCTCCCATCTCAATCTTCTCCAGGCTAAACAGACCCATGTCTCCCAGACTTTCCTCATAAGAGAAGTGATTCATTCCATTTGCTGGACTTTCCAGTACTTCCCTGTTCTCCTGGAAATGGGGGACCCAGTACTCCAGATGTGGTCTCACCGGGGCAGAGTGGGAAAATGACTTCCCTCGACTTGCTGGTCACGTTCTACCAAGAGTATCAGAATTCCATCTTTAAACTAGTTAGGTTGTTATTTGAAAAAAAGAAAAAAAAAAGAAAAATATCCAACCACCAAGCAACAGAACCCTCAGAAAAAAACACTTAAACACTAAATCAAATTATTGACAGAATCCATATCCATTAATAATTTTTTTCCTGGAAAAAAGATGGGATATTGAAACTTAATAAGTATTTGATTTTGTAAGTTTTAATATTATTCTAAGATTAAACTTGGGTAAATATAACAAACTAAATGAAAATTAATTCTAGACTAAAAAATTTTGTCTTCATTTTTGTAAGATTGAATTAAAACATAGTTTCTGTTTTGCTTGGTGCAAAATGATTTTCCTGTTTCTTCTTTTGTTCTAGATACCAATGTCCAATTTCCCCATCTCTAATTTATACTTTCTCTAAGTTGGCTTTAATAAATTTCTAGTCCCCTTTATCTCCAATGATCTCTTCCTAAACAGAAATCAGAACTACTTTTCTTTATTTCTCTACTGCTTTCAATACACACTATTAGGCCTTCTTCCCTGAAATATATACTTGTGCTCTTTCTGAAATTCATTTTCCAATTCTTCTTACCTTCTAATCATTCTTCATTTATAGAATTTCTTTGTGCATCCTCATTGACATGTTTGGTTTTCAGTACTCCTCTTTTTTTCCTCCCTACAAACTTGTCACAAGGACAGCTTTACCGTCAAATTTAGATTCAGATACCTTTTTATATGTTGAAAATCTAAGAGTCTACTTCCCTACTCTTCTGTCCAAACAAGATAAATCTTAAGCTATGTTTTCAACACTTTGATTGTTTTTAGGCATCGGTGTAAGTCCAATATAAAGAAAGCTATTTCAGTCTTTTTCTCTAAACCATTTGCATTATCTTTGTGAGCACCTCCTCTACCACCTCACTTCTCTTCGGCTTTCTTATTATTTAGGACTCATCTTCTGGAGTTGTCTCTCTGTGCTCAAACTTATGTTATTACTAAATAGTGTAGACTATGTTCCTTGCTGTAACTCTAACATTTTATTTTCTTAGCTGTTCCTTTGACTAAATTTTTTGTGCACATCACTGTTGGATTTTGATTTGCTCACTACGATAACTACAATTTTCTGACTTCAACTCATACAAGCATATCTGTTCTCATATTTTAGAATATTCCACATCATTTCCTAGTCATTCCTTCAGTCATATCACTTCAGTTGCATTGTACCAAGTAGAAACAATTTGCTTTTCATGGTTAACCACTACCTATGCACATTCTTATATTTACTCATATACAATCATAGAATAGAATCACAGAATCATTTAAACTGGAAGAGACCCTAAGAGACCTTAAGATCATCAAGTCCAAGCATTAACCTAGTGCTGCCAAGCTGATCACTACACCACATCCTTAAGCACCACATCTACAGATCCTTTAAATACCTCCAGGGATGATGATGCCACTGCTTCCCTGCGCAGCCTGTTCCAATGTTTGAGAACCCTTTCAGTGAAGACATTTTTCCTAATATCCAGTCTAAACCTCCCCAGCACAACTTTAGGCCATTTCCTCTCATCCTATCACATGTTACTTGGGAGAAAAGACCAACCCCCTCCTTGCTACAACCTCCTTTTACACAATAATGGGGAACAAATGTCTCCCCTCAGCCTCCTTTTCTCCAGGCTAAACAGCAAAAGTTCCCTGAGCCACTCTTCATAAGACTTGTGCTGCAGGCCCCTCACCAGCTCCATTACCCTTCTTTGGACAGCCACCAGCACCTCAATGTCTTCCTTGTAGTGAGGGACCCAAAACTGAACACAGTACTGGAGGTGGGGCCTCACCAGTGCTGCGTACAGGCAGATGATCACTTCCCTATTCCTGCTGGCCACGTTATTCTTGAAATAAGCCAGGATGCTATTGACCTTCTTGGCCACCTGGTCACACTGCCAGCTCATATTCAGTCAGCTGTCGACCAACACTCCCAGGTCCTTTTCTGCCAGACAGCTCTCCAGCCACTCTTCCACAAGCCTGTAGCCCTGCATGGGGTTGTTGTGATCCAAGTACAGGACCTGACAGTTGGTCCTAATAAATCTCATGCAGTTGGCCTCATCCCATTGATCCAGACTGCCCAGTTCCCTCTGTAGAGCCTCAATCAGGTCAACATTCCTGCCCAATTTGGTGTCATCTGCAAACTTACTGAGGGTATAAATGATCCCTTACCTGTTGATAACAGAACTGGCCCCAGTACTGACCCCTGAAGAAGACCACTTGAGATAAACCACAACTGGATTTAGTTCTGTTCACCACAACTCTTTGGGCTCAGCCATTGAGCCAGTTTTCAACCCAGTGAAGAGTATACCTGTTCAAGTCATAAACAGCCTCCATTCTCTCCAGGAGAATTCTGTGGGAAATATAGTCATAGGCTTTATTAAGTCCAGTTAAGCAATATCCACAGCCATCCATAGTGGAAGGTGACCCACAGAAGTATTTGGGAAGATGGTATACTCTTTCCCTTTAAAAACACCGTAGAATTCTTCTTCACTGTGATGCTTACAAGAAACTTCATCTAGAAAAAAAAAAACTCACCAAACTCACTACCAATCCTACCGACCAACACAGTCCTATGTTTCCCATCCTCTCTCACATCTAAATTTCTCTGCTCTTTGTTCTGTATTTGCTTTGTAGGCCTCTTGGGTCAATGACATATTTTATTACTATCTTTCTGTAATATCTAGTGTAACAGAATCCTGGAAATTTCAAAGAAAATATAAAGAAATATTTTGTCTTGATCTTTCTGGTCAACACTCTCGATACAGTGATTTCTGTGAGCTATGAGCTAGAATTGGGTCCATTTGATTCAATTTTCAGATCAACTTAAGGAGAAATAGCCCACACTCAGATGCAGTAATTCAAAGGAATATGCTTTTTAGGAATTCAGTATAGCTTTTTAAGCAAGCCTCTTTTAATAATGTTTACATGTTATAAAAAAATGCAGTTGAATATATTTGTTGTGACTAGTTGTGACATTTGTAAATTCTTGCTCTGTCACAAAGCATAGCTGGAAGCAATCCCCACATACATACATTAGTATGTGCATGAATTGACACAGTAGCTCTCGCTCAATTTCTGCTTCAATTTGCATTATATTTTCCTGGACAAATGTAAAAATATTGATTGCTACAGTCATTTTTAGAGTATTATGCTACTTTGTATTCTTAGTTAGCAAGTTGGAATGTAATGAGCCATGCAGGAAAATAAATACTTGCTTCATAACCTTGTTCAAGTCTAATTTGCTCTTGAAGAGCTTGAGGAAAATCCTTAGCTGGTTTAACTATTAAAATTGCACTGAGCTCAGCATATATCCCTTCATTTATAAATATATTGAATCTCCAATTTCACTTACCTGTGTGATTTTACTGAGTATTGTCTTAGCTGTTTAAAGAAGGAACATCTGAGTCACACCTGATCCAAACATACAAAGAAAATTTTTAAAAAGTTAAAAATAAACACAGTCTAATAGTTTCCAAGTCTGGTGCTTCTTACTTCCTATTTTAACCATTCTGAAGTCCAAATGCTGAAATTTACTGTGTCTCATTGAAATGCTTTCCTGTAAACAATAGCTTTTTGTTTGTTTTATTTTTGTACAAAGATAGCATTTAATTTTAAATAATTTTAAGTATAATAAGAGCTAAACTGTGCCCATGAGAAACAGTTTTTTGTAATAATGGCATTAATAAAGGTATATCTTAAGGTGCATCTTAAAAGACTCTTCCTTAGTTTGGGAAATAGCAGTTGTTTGTTGTCAGCCTATTAGAGCAACAACGGTCCTACACTGTTAACTTTGGGGCACAACCTCTTTGACACACACCCACCTGTTCCCCTCTGGGGCCATAGAAAAGTGGTACTGGAATATGTGCAGAGTCAACTTCATCTGCGTCTCCAAAGCTGAAGGGGTGCTTGGTTCTCCTTTGCACAACAGATATATTTACCCCTAAATATGTTTGGAAATTACATAAACCCCACTTTTCTTCAACTCTTTGAAATGTTTCCCATGAAACTCTAATATAACTTCTGACATAAGCACATAAACAGGCAACTGCAGGGTAAAATAGTAGATAAAGTGAACAAGTTGAGAAAAGCCTCTGTTAGAGTAGATTTTCTACCATTTTAAAGGAGTGTGACTGAAGATGGAATCTTGCCCAAGATCAGTTCTTTACATCACTTCATGCTAAATTAAACATAGCTCTAGGTGCATTAAGTAGACAGATAACAGTAAAATAACTGTAGAAAACTGCGAAGTTGGTCCGGGCCTGATCCTGGAAACATGAAAATGTACACAGAGCTTTATAAGAGTTTTCCTATGGAGGTAAATAAAATAAATGTGGAAAATTAATTTACTTCTGTGCATGTCTGAAAGACTGGATATTTCATTTTATAACTTCTAAAGTCACGCAGTAATAAAATCAAAGCCACTGAAATAGACATTTGCCCTATAATGCAGGAGACAGTAACTAAGAATAGCAATTGCCACGGAGGAAGTGAAGTATAGGATAAAGGTCTGTTGAACAGAGCATTCCGTTTCTGGCTTTCAATCGTTCTGACAGAGGTCATCTCCTTGGTGACAGAGAGATTAGTTGCTCCTGGCAAGGGGATTTACAAATGTTTATGAACAGAATGTTCTATGACTCTATTGCATAACTGCAGGTTACCAGTAGTCATGGTTTTTGGCAAAGCTATGTGGGCTATTGGATAATCATTACTTTCATCTAGTGACAGGAATGCACTGTCCAGTTTGAACTGCTGACAGGTAGGCATGTGATGGATGAAGCAGAGGTCAAGCATGGTATGCAATATGAGTGATGAGATAAAGCCAGCATCTTTTCAAATCTCGTTCTTTATGATGATGACCCAGAGACCTCCGTGTGGGTGGACTGTCATCCAGGACGTACATCATGAACCACTTCATTTCTCAGAGGGAAAAACTTGAAGAATATGTTTATCTCAAGGCAGATCAGGCCAAAGGGCTTTCATCCTTTCTTTTGCAAGTACCAGCTTTTCTCTGTAACTCACTGCCTCATCCTACATGTGCCAGCCTAAGAGCAAAAGGGCTGACTCTTTCTTCTGAGGCTGTAATGCTGCTCTAACCCTGTCATTAAGAAGTGCTTGAGAGTGCACAGCACTGGCAATTTTATGACAAATTCTATACCTGGAAAAGCAGACTAAATGCTGAGCTCTAGTTAACCTCACAGTCTTCCTTTTTGTACTTAGTTTATCATTATCTTATATGTTTGTAATGATGCCTGAGTGTACTCTTTAACTAATAACTTTTGACAAGATGGATTGTTTTTCTCAAGAAATGATCGCTGGCAACTAAGAACTCCACTTTCCTTTTATCATCACTTATACAGTGAACAGCATTTGATGAATCAAAATTCTATTTCACTGGCTAAAATAACATGCTATTAAAAATTTTTAAAAACTTCGCTAAACTCTGACAAATAAAGCTTATTTCAAGTAACAATAACAGCAATAATAAGTTTTGCTAATTTCAGAAGTAAAGCTATATTGTATAAATTACAAATACTTGGCATGGAGAAAAACCCTGAGCAAAATCTAGAAGCTACTTGTCTTCAACAACTTTTCTTCAGCCAGCAAAATAAACTGCATTTAACTATCTCTCAGAAATTAAATAGCACAATAGAAGAAGAACATTTAATTCAGAATATATAAGTATAGTTTCCCTTCTAAGAAATAGCATAAAAGAGAATAGTACCAAAGTATGCAATACAATGTTATTAAATTAATAGATTAATAGTTAAGACTAGAAAAGAATGAAATAAGGAGAAATGGTAAATGGCATAGCTATAAAATACCCACTACAAGTCCACTGAAAAGCACTAAATCATTTTTAGGAATCCATCCAGATGTGAAACTAAAAAAAAAAAAAATGTTTAAAAAGCCAGCCTTATTTTTAAATGGCAAAAGACCATACAGTCTTACTCAGTCGCTTTAATACTGCCCTTCAGAATGTTATTCAGTAGTACTTTCTGTCTGTGTATCACCACTGCATGTGCATGATGGACACACAGTGATAAAATACTATGAAGGAATTCATCCTGTCTTCTTGGACCCTTATTGTTTACTAATGTGTCATGAGGGATTAATTAAAATAATCCATACTCTGGTTACTTCTAGTCACCCTTAAAAAAACCCAAAGAAACAACCAAAACCAAGCTGGGAGTCAGGGCATTTTCTTTTTCTCCACGTATGTAGTTCCTTCTTCTTCAGGAAGCACCTACTAAGGTCCACTGATCTTGAGTCAAGAACAGCCACTCCATCCATTTTGAAAACAGTTACATTGCAGACCCGAAAAACCATGAAGGGAGCATTATACTCCTAGAAAACCTAGCTGCTTGCCTTTATCAGCAGTCTTATACTTTAAGATCCAGTGGTCGAGCAAATGAAAGTTGGTACAAGTAATTGAACTGAAATGAAAGGGTCTCTTTGCAGAAGGATTACCTACAAAACCCTTCATAAGATTAGGGCCTGACACTTACTCTGCAGATATTTTCAGTGGAAAATGTGCAAAAGAAGCAAAGAATATATATTTAATGCTAATCTTACTGTTATAAAAACAGAGAAACAGTGGCCTGATATATATTCTATTTACTGACAAACCAGTCATCCATGTATAAAAAGTCACAAGATTGTCTTCCAAGATCAATGACAGTGTTCTTAATTAATTCAGAAGACCTGGGACTTCATCAGCCTCATAGGCTTATGTGAGTACAGGAGCTAACTTGTGGCTGTGATTTTTACTTCTGAATGTCTCCCCTTTTGGAAACTGCATCTATTGTATAGTAATCTTTGCCCAATGGACATATCACTGCTCATGCACTTGTAAAAAACATCCTGTCTGGTTTGGAGACTAAAATTAAACTTTGGGATTGGTTACAAGGTTTTTGTTCAATTGTCTATTTATAATTCCAATTCTTTTAAGCAAGAGTATTTGAACATATAGAATATGAAAGCTTTTTACCCTTTGCAGCAGACACTCAAACTTATTGTTCAAGATCTCTTGAAATTCTGTTGTCATAGGTTGCAAATTTGAAAAAGATTCACTGCATACAAGCATTCCTGATGCCATTTTATTGGATTTTTATTTAACAAGTGTTACATTTTACAGTATATTGCACAGAGCTTAAAAAAACCTTACAAAATGCTTTTAATATGCATAGAAATTACAAACCAGTAAGAGAAGTTACAAACCAGTAAGATTTCTTGATTTCTAGCTCAGCATTCATCTTTGCATTTCTTTTTATGTTGCAAAACCAGTAATTGGACAATATGTGGAAACATCGGGCAAAATATGCAATAAAATGAGAAAAATTATTTAGTCTTCATATAAAGTTATACATTATCCAATATCTTCAGCCAACATACTGATAACCTTGCCTCTAAATGCTTTTAGGCCGCTTCCTATTAACTCCTGGTAAGCATTTATCAGACACAGTCCATTGCAGCTAATTCCTGTTATTGATCTCCCCTGCTGTGTTTTTAATCCTTTGCAATGCATTAAATTCCTTTTATCTGTACATGTACAAGAGACCTTTCAATTAGTTTAGTTGCTACCATTGCAAGAGCATGTCTGATATTGATGTAAAATAGGCAGTAATCAAAGAAAGCATAGTCAATATACAGGATACTTTAGTATGACAGCCTTTTCCCACTTCCAGTGATTCTAGTAGGAGAATACTTACTGCTTTATTTCTCACTATTGTCTGTATAACATTTTGAAGCTTGAAATTAAAATAAATTATCAAAACACGTACCCTGTTATCTGCTGCCTACAGAGTCTGGACTTTTTGTCCTTTTCTTTTTTCTGTTTTCTTGAAGAAAATATTGATTTTTTGATACCAGCTTAGACTCAAAGGGTTCAATAGAAAAAACAATGCAGTTCTCAAGCTAAGCACTCCATTTAGTGCTTTTCAGCTTTAAAGGTGACATAGGCAACAGTTGCAAAATCAACTGGTCTCTTCGTATTTACCTGTTATCACCAAATCAAAGCAATACTATTTAAACTGAGACTGCAAACAAATACTCTCTCTTTGCTTTTCCTGTCCTAGTTTCTAAAAAATCCCAATACAAATAAGGTTCTTTGTGTTAGCAAGAAGCCAAAAGTGTCTTCCGTTCATGAAGGATCCTAAATAGCCAGGAGTGTGACCAGTGGGAAATGACAGGCTTCAGTACAACACACAAACTTATTGAAATCTTGCAAAATAAGCTTTTTGAATTTAGTTCAGTATTTTAAGTATCCTGATAAAGCAGCACTGCACTTTGGTATGCAGTGCAGTGCAACTCCATTGTTTATGTCCTCATTCAACGAAAAGGAATTTTTATATTTACAGGAGAAAGTACACCTAGGAATACTTTCTATGTGCTACATTGTCATATAGAATGCCTTTTTCATTCTTACAGAAGACAATGAAGTTAAGTTTTGATAAGCAGGTAACTAAAATAAATATTTCAGTTTTTCAATGGTTTCTTTTATTGTGCTTTAGTGATTTCTTTGGAATTATATATGTCCATTCAAAATTGGCCTTGTTAACTATGTTTAGTTTTAAAGGATATCTCAGCCTTCTAATATTTGAAGGAAGCCTACAGTAGAGCTGGAGAGGGACTCTTTGTCAGGAACCGTAGTGACAGGACAAAGGATAACGGCTTTGAATTGGAAGAAGGGAGATTTAGATTGAATACCAGAAAGAAGTGCTCTACTGCAAGGGTGGTGAGGCACTGGAACAGGTTGCCCAGAGCAGTTGTGGATGCCCTGTCCCCGGAAGTGTTTAAGGCCAGGCTGGATGGGGCTTTGAGCAACCTGGTCTAGCGGAAGGTGTCCCTGCCCATGGCAGTGGGGGTTGGAACTTGATGATCTTTAAGAACCCTTCCAACCTTAACCATTCTATGATTCTATGATCTCACACAGTCAGAAATCCTATTCCAACACTGGCTTATCAAGATCTAGATTTCTTTCATTTTTATCAGGAAAGCTCAGCCCTAATTCCTACCTAGGACAGACTAAAGATTGAATCTTAATCTGTTTGATATTTTCTAGTATATTCTATGGAACCAAAAATTCTTTTAATAAAATTAATTTATCATAGTCCAGTAGCTCCTGAATTCCATGACTGTTTTCTTTACACTATAATAGCTGCTCATGACCGATCTACTGATTTCATGTACTACAGTCACCCCTCAGATGGCCTATTAATCTGATCATCTCTAGTGCCTCAGGAAAAAAACAAGCAAAGAGGAATATTTACTGGATCACGAGGAAGAGCTGGCACTCTTAGCACTCTTAGCTGCATCTTCCCGAAGACTTTCAACCAAGGAATCTACCATCGTTTTAGGATATGATGTTCATGACTGCAAGAGAGGAAAGATAATTTCATAAGGAGATCAGGTCTTGGAAGAATGTGATTTTCCATGTTGTTGAGTGTAGTGGGCCACTGCAGAAGACATTTTAAGGAGCAAGTGACTTTGAACACAATCTGGGCAGAGAATAACCGTAGACCTTGTTTGTAGAGACCTGTATGTTAGCATGAAGAACCACTCTATAACCTGTATTGTGACTGCCTTTGACTCATTCCTATGGCAATGCGTAGGACCATACCACTCTCAGTGAACCTCAGTGACTGCTGGATGAACTTGGCTGATTAACTGTAACTGTACATGGTTCCCATGTGTGGATGACACCATCTACAAACCCTGCACATAACAGTCCTTTATCTGACAGCAGAAATGATTAATAGATTTGTTTACCTCTAAGAAATTCCTGTAATGTAATTCCATAATGCTGATACACCTCACCATGGATGGCATCAGTGCAGTGTGCCGTGATCAACATGAAGGGGCTCATCTGCAGCTTTCCCAGCATCAGGATGGACATCAGATTGCTATTACCTTTTCTATCACATCTATTAACGTCAGAAGGGACATAAGACCGTTATCACCTTCTGTACTACTTTATTTACTATTTCTATGCTTTACTCAATAAACCAGCTCATTAGCATTGGGTGGATGTCCATACTGTTCTTCTTGAAAGCCAAAAAGAGCCAGTATCTCCTCAGTACAAAACAGAGGTTCTTATAAAAAGACTGTATAAATGAATCCCTACATTGCTAAGACCTCCCTGTCCAAAATATCAGTATTAAATCACTCATTTTTCCTGAGTGAAACTAAAAATTTCTCCCCCTTAGATCTGATGCTAATTATTCTTTTCTATGTAAAGAAACTGTCATAGACTAATTCTGTGAGTTTGCTCAATGAGCACAAATAAGCCAAGAAGTCTGTGGGCAAGAACAGTATCAAAAAGACACTTTAACAATGATAACATTCTATATGCAAATTAATGGGAAATAGGAATATACATGAACAACTGGAGATTATCCATGGAATTTTACTTTTTTTTTTTTTTCCTTACAGCTTTAGACAGTTTCGTCAAAAAGTTTCAAGCTTTCACTCCTGATAGGGTCTTTGTAGGTTGTTTTTTATTACTTAGGAATCAATTAAGATGCCAACAAATAGAGAGTTTAATGAACATTTTCACTACAGCAAAATTTTTGATACCAGTGTACTTGATCTAAAATTTTTACTTATGTTCAAACTGCAATATTTCGGGGTTTGGAAACTTGTGGTATGTAAAAATATAAGCTTGCTCCATAAACCACTCTGCACATTTCAGGAATCATTATAAATTATCTCAAGTAAAATGGAGAGAGAAAGTGGAGATTTGGATCACTGATCTAGAAAATACTTTAGCCGGGTATGACTTCTCTCTTTCTATTTTGGATCAAATTAAAGTACTGTGGTTACACACAGTGGATGACATGGAAAATGAGAATTAAATCCGAAGCCTTTCCTAAATAAAATAAAATTAGATCACTTAAAGCTTTGTTCTACTTTGAAGGCTTAGACATACAGGTAAATTTTGAAATACAATCTAATCTTCAATGCAGCTGCTGGCCATAGATCTAAAAAAATCAGTTGTGTGCTAACTAAAGTTATTACATCAGTTATCTCTGGGGGATAACTTAGTTTGTGTTAACTAGTGCTAAATGGCCATGATCTGTAAAATAAATTAGTTTTCAATTGTTTCTACAAAAAAATCCCATTTGTGTCAAAGGTTAATTGTAACACAGCAGAAGTTCATCACCTGAGAAGAAAGGAACCTGTCGTCATGCTTATCTGCTTATCTCCTACATTTAGTAGTTAGACCTATTGGCTAGAAAAGATTTGGAGTTTTTAGACACATAACCAAATTACAGACGTTAAATGAGTTCTAAAACTTTTATTCCAGAATAGGCTGCTTATTCCAGCTGCACCTGATCTATCTATAGAACACTTTATTCTGGATTAGATCACTTACTCCAGTTTCGCCTACCTAAATGATATTTTTTGGAGGTGTTAAACTTGGCAAGCACTGAACGTGATAGTAAGTACAAGAATAGAACCTGTCCAATCAAAACACTTACTATGTTTTCCATCATTCATACCCTTGCACAAGTCTTCAAGCAGAGATGTGTTTCCCTCTTGGTACTGCTGACTAAGGGGACAGTTTAGATTATTACTTTACTGCGAAAAATTGATTTTATCAAAATTCACTGTTTGTAGTTACATAAAATTGTCTATTTTAAAAAAGGTGCTTGAAAATGAGCCAAATATGTTAAAAATAGAGACTAAGAAATGTGAAAATAAAATAAACTGGATAGATTATGAAATGGGGATTCAAGCTTGCTCACAGAGTATTTTATATTGATGTCCATGGTTTTGGGGTCAAGCTGCCTTTATAAGTGTCTTCATGTATAAGGCACAATTCTTGTGGATCTGCCTTTGCAGATTTGCAAAGCCATATTTCTCACCCCCAATTCTTCTTGAAAAAGATGAAAGTTGAAACTCAGGTTGTTTCTGACTTTTTTTATATCTGAAAACAGTGGTCAAAATGTGTGTCTCTGCAATTCCAGACCTTATTCACTTAAACCTTAAATATATTCTTTAAAAACAGTGTACATTGTTGCTGTTTGGGAAGGAGGGGGGTAATTGATTAAGGGGTTTATCTTTGCTTGAAGCCTGACATATCTGTTCAATAGTTTGTGGGGACACATTTACCTGTTATATGGAAGCTGGAGCTGGGAGTCTAAATGAAGTTTCTTGCTACAAATCTGTAGCACAGCCATTCACAAGACAAAATCTTTTATGCAGGTTTTTTTCTTTCATTTCAAGCATCATGTAGAATGAAATAATTCACATCAAGCCAAGTAATAGCTTGTGCAGCTAGCAACTCATAGATGAAGGTAGGATTATTTGGGACAAGAGCAAAGGAGAGAAAAAAAAGAAAGGACAAAGTGAAGAAGGAAGGAAAGAAAACAAAAGAGAAAGGAAGGAGGAAACGGGAAGGGGAAGGGGAAGAAGAGGGAGAAGAGGAAAGGGACAACCAGTCAATGAATGTCTTAAGAGAAGCAGACACAAAACATATGTATAGTTTTGAAAAATTACAGAAAAGCTGTGTTAGAGAAAAGGAAGGAATGTAATGTTCATAGTCTTACCTATCCTTGATCTATTTTTATAGTCAACTTGGCTAAGCAAGTGCTGACCACAGTTCAACTGTAAGAGCTGACAATAGCAAACCAAGTTCATCAGGTATTCATTTGTCTGGTGGTAATTCCAGATCAGTTCACCTAAACTGATTTCTCAGGTCTGTTTGCTGAAATAATGACATTTCACGTGCACATAAAGCTTGTCTGAATTTTAACAACAGATCTTCAGAGGCCCTCAACTATCATATGGAATCCTTAGAGGAATTTTGGAGAAATGCTGAATGCTATGAAGCTTTGAAATCTAAATACTATGCAGCAGAGCAGAAGACTTGTTTTA
>VXBJ01003458.1:988955-1100393 GCA_013400055.1 Nycticryphes semicollaris
CAGTTTAAAAATGGCAGCACCTGAGATGGCAAAAAAAAAAAAAAAAAAAAGAAAGCTTTATATCTTTATGCCATGGAAGTATTATGGCACCCATTTATTTAAATGGATAACTATTTGGGACTTGCATTGTCAAGAACATTGCTTTGTTTTCTTTATACAGCCGATCAGTTTGAAAGACTAAAACTCACGTTGGGTTATATGTAGTTCTAGTTGGAGGCAATATCTCTGAGGTCCGGCTTCAGCTGTTGTAGTTCCTAGACTGGAATTATTTACATAGGAAGCTACAGTGCTTTGCTTCTCATTGACTAAACTACCATATTTCCCTCAACAAATTCTCCACAAGAAGAAAATGTAATTGATCAACCTTTCTACAGGTGCAGAAATATCAGTCTTATATAAAATTTTGCCTGGTGCACACAGTCTCCCTTGTGCAATTTTAAATGTTGCATAAATACATAACCAGTGCTATTAACTCTACAGTATAACCTTTGAAATAAATGAACAGGAAAGTAGTGGAAGAAAAAAAATCTGAAATTATGCTGCATATATTTTCAAACAATTAAACTGCCATCTTAAAATGCAGCACACTAATTAAAGGCTTTGTGAAAGTCTAATTTCTCTCTTCCAAGGTTATGCAAGGAAACAGTAAAAAAAAAAAAAAAGTTAATTCAAGGCTTCCAATAAAATAATAAAAATAAGACCAGCTATTAGTAAGGAGTCATAAATAGCTTTTGATGATCTGCTCAGACCTAATTGAAGCATTGTTTAGTGGCTGGTAACTGAAGGTCAATATTGTGTGATAACATGCATGCAATCAGAGCTTTTCGGTTACTTTTCTAGGAATGGAGGCTCAGAAGATTTTTTTTTTTTCCTTGCAGAGGAAAGGTTGATTTATTACATTATAGAGAAAAGAAAAACCAGATTATCTTATATTTAATAATTACTTATTCAGTTTATCAAAAAGGAAGTAAGTTTCATATGTGGGTACCACCATTTTACATGAAAAGCCACTACAAAAATACAATGAGTTATTACTGTCTGAAGGGTAAATACAGGTTCTTTTTGACAAGTTGGTAATTGCTTTCATTATAAGGCAACATCAAGTTGTTAATTTAATTTTCCAAAATTGGGGAAATGTGAAACATATTTTAAAATAATATATCACTATTACAATTTAATTATTTCCTTATACCCTCCTATTATTATCTTTATTTGTTTGTTTTTAATCTTTCCCCAACTAGCAAGAACTACATATTGAAATAAAACTGTACAGTTTGGGAGCATTCTTGGCATGTAAATGAACATGAAGTAAGGATTTTTTACATCACAAGTATTGTTAATAAATAGACAAATTGAACTTGTAATATACCTATATATTGTAGAATATATATGAGCAGACTCTTCCTTAGCTACTTTTGAAAACATGTTTCTTTTTTAATTCAGGGATATAGAGTCATATATAAAGCTTAGTCCATTAAATTATGTTCATGGATATAACTAGATTTTGTCCTTAAAAGGTTGTTGGGGATCCTAGACTTTAAAAAGAACACCATGATGACTAAAATATAACACTTGCAAGTGCAAATAATGTAAGTAATGTATATAAATCCATACATTCATGTAACTCCTAACAGATGTGATGGCATCAATGAAAATCTTGAACCACATTTATGTATTTTACTAGATATTTCGTTTAAGAAGTATCTAATCCAATTCAACATGTTAAGTATTTCTATGAAAACCAAGAAGCTGGACAAAGAAACATAAATCTGTTTGTAGTCATGTATGAAGAACTGATTTTTCATTTCAGTAGGCAAACAAGCCAAAATAAAAACATGCCCCTTTACTCTCAATTGTGGAAAATGAATGGCCTTTGTTTATAAAACTTTTGCCAAAAGAAACAAACCTTCACTTCACCACCACTTTCCCTCACCATTAAACAAATATAAATTAAGTGAAACAGTCAACTCTTTTATATCTACGGCATTATGTTTATTTTCAGGTTTTCTGAGAAATTTAGAGACAAATATAAGAACATACTCACAAAGCTGCCAGAAGAAGATGAAACGTTATTTTACATTTTTTAATCATTTTCTTACTAGTAAGAGCAATGAAATTGAATTCTTTTCACTTTTGTGTTCAAACTCCAGCTCTCACTTCCCAAGAGGCCCAACAGGTTAAAAATACATTGGGAAATCATGAGAGAAAGTCTCCTCAATCGCTCCTGTCTAGTTTATTCTATCTTATAAATAATTCAATATTCATTATAGTTAGGAATGGAGACTAGGTACCTCCTCTGTTTGAATATGATTGGATTGGACTCATTCTCAATTTCTCATTCTGTATTCCAGAGGCTATTTAAATACTTTATCTGAAAGGCAGAAGATTCAGAAGATAGGTCACTTGTTAGCCTATCCTGTGTAAGAAACTGACAGATTTAAGAGTCAGGAAAACATAGTTCAAGTCTTTATCCTGTCAGAAAAATAATTCCAGCATATGTCTCCCACAGGCTCTGTAGATTTCCCTACTCAACTTAAATCTGAGGGTTATGATTTCATGAATTACAGTGTAAAGCCAAGTTATTTTAAAGTAAAAAATGCATTTATTTAGGGAAGTAACATAGGAACTATGGTAAGTAGAAATGGGAGAAAATCCAAAAAAAGTTTATCCAAGAATCATTGAATCAGGTTAGCTTCATATCTATAGACTATAAGATAACATAAGTGAGGAAATAACAATATAGTCAATCTATCAGACATCTGGTAAAAAACTAATAGATTAACTTTGGGAGTTAACAAGTGGAAGAACAAGAGAAGTGGTGCAAGAATTGTGTGGTGAATAGTCAACTGACTGAAAAACAGCTGGTAACTGACAAAGCTAAGAAGGGAATTATCAAGCCAGGATCAATTACTAATAGAGTTAGTCAAGGACTTGTCATGACACAGATCTTGTTTAATATTTTTGTTATATTACATTTCATGCAGGCACAAAAAGTAAAGGCTAGCTGATAAAATTTGTTAGTAACACAATGTGAAGCAGACCACAGCATGACACATAAATAACCGGAGGAATGTGGCGGTGGACAACACTAAAGCATGCTGATACACTTAAAGGGGATCGAAAGTGAGTTCTGCTTTACACAGTTGGAAGAGGAGAAACATAGTGTGATCCAGCTGGGTTATTGTTGATGATAACGTGTCACATACATCAAACAGCAAATGTAATTCTAATATGTATGCGATGGAGTTCCCAAAGTAACACATTCCACATGAAAGAAGACAAAAAGCTCTTGTGTTTTTTAATTGAGTAAAATTAACTGAGATGTGATAAGATTGCTCTACATAAACAGATAGAGTGGTTAGGGGGAAACATGAGAGAAAAAGAAAACTATTTAAAATAAACAACAATGTTGACCTAATAAAAATATTTCTAGATGGCCCATAAATACATTTGGATTTGAAATTAGAAGCTGTAATCATCAAAGCCAGAATTTTCTCTAAGAGTTTTCCAGTAAGACTAGCAAGGGCAATAAACCAAGATAGTTTTAAGATGCAGCATGTTTCAGAAATAAAAATGTTGTATATAAACATCTGTTTCAACTAGTGCTTGCCAAAACACAGACAAATATCCTTATTGGACCTTACATAGTATTCTTGCCAAATTGCCCAGTGAATTGCAGGAGCGCAGAGATTTTTGGCATCTATGGCTCTGAGATGACTCCTTCATGACAAATGCTTTGGTCCTGGGGAATTCAGAAGCACTGAAAGCCTCAGTTTGAGATGATTATCTGTTTTTCAAAATTCAGAAGCAACCTGGTGGCTCAGGAAGTTCAGTGTTACATTTTCAGATTCCACTTTGTGGTAACATTTACTCTAAGCTCTGGAAAATTTCTGAGGCACAGAAGAAGAAAATTCATTTTGTAGCTATAAGTCAGTTATGAGAAGGAAGAGGAAAAAGATTTGTTTTAAATACTGAAACTCCTAAAAGGTTTCCTGTTCTAGCTTGCTGAACAGATGCTGTTAAGGGGAGATAAGATTCATTCACATGACTGTCACCCTAAAATAGAAAGAGCTGCAGAAGTTTAGATCTGGAAACTAATGATAACCCTTACACAAAGCAAGCAGAATATTTGCCCAAATTTTCAGTCTAAAACAGAAATTACATCAGTTGATAGACCTCAAAGAACTTGCAGGTGGTAAAAAATACAGACACTGAACAAACCTTTATAGTCTTTTTAGCAAAACCCTTTACAAAATGTGCTGTGATGTTCTCCCAAGGGACAGCAGGAACAAAATACCTACAAAATCAGATCCAAATGCTTTGACATTTTACAGCTCCTCTCAAAGAAAACCAGCAGAATTTAGTGATACTGGAATTATGTCTTTGTTGATCTAAGACCCTGATCAGATTTAGATTTGTTATTTTCTGTGAAAACTTAGTTTTCCAGAGAACTTCACCAGGTGGCTTTGTCAATCATAGAGCCTACATCCATACCAGCATAAATCTGCAACTGATACCATGCCGTTTACGCATGGTCCAAAGATGATTTAGTGTGGAGTTGCTGAGGAACAGCTTTGAGAGAGAGCAAGAGAAGGGATTGCTAAGAAGCATATCCAGTTTAAGGGTATTGTACTCAGAACGCTGCACCTTGTTCTCTGAAGTGCCATATTGGATGCAGAGGCAGAAACTAGACCATGGATATAGCATGTTTCTGAACCTATGAGATATGTACATCATCATGAAGAGTGTCCAGATTAATCTTTTCTGCTCCAACCATGAGGAAAATTCCCTTCTTTTGAATGTAAGTGGCACTGCCTTGTCTAGATATATATTTCACTCCTCATATTTTTATTTCAGATGGTAGTTTTCTAACCATTTTAATTTGGCTTTATTGTCTTAGATGCAGCACTATGCTGCCATGATATTAAAAAGCATAGTACCAAAGTCTGAAATTAAAAGGTAATGAAATATACAAATATAATCTCTACAACCATAGCATATTGTAGTCTTTATTTGCATACATAAAAAGACATTGTTAAACTTGTTCATATTGAGGGAACATACGACTTTCCAATAACAGGTATTTACTTGTTTACATTCATTTTTTTAACCAAAAATTATGATCAATTTTATATCACTAGTCCAATGAAGGCAAAGCACTTGCATGATTCATATGCAGATCATCAATACAATACAAACGATGATTTCTAAATGATTATTACAATAAGACATATTACATATGAAAGTGAATGTACAAAACCAGGTTGAAAGCAAGGGTATCATAGTAATCAAAATTTATTGCTGGACATTTTGTCCCTTAAATCTTAAGATGAACTGTAAAAGTACAGTCTGATGATTTTTCGTGATTAGTGGATTTCACTACCTTACATAAACGTGTTTTAGTTCTCATTATATACAGATAGGAGGGCTAACATATTCAGCTGTCACATTTTGGCTGTTTAGTGGCTTTTTAATAAGCTGCTCCAAAAAAATTATGGGCAATTTTTTGTCCTCTGCTTATAATAAAACCAAACACTTTCCAAGAAAAAAAAAAAAGATGATAAAAATTGAGTATATTTCTTTGTGCTGTCATGCTAGTTCCGCCCCTCTCAAGCTGCAGCTAAAAAAAAAATCATACATAAGCTCTGAAAAGCTTTATCTATTGTTTATATTGTGTCTGAAAAATCACAACCCCAACTGACATTGTAAGAAAAAGCATTAGAAGAATAATAAGCAACAACCACATCAAAAGAAGATTGCCAGTGTTCTTTACTATGAGTTTTGATTTTTAATTGAAATGAGAGAAAGGAACAGTGGTATACAAAATTTCTAATAAAATCTAATGCGTTAAATCTGGGTGTATTCAAAAGTAAGATTTGCTCCTAGCACCTAAATTTTAAATGAAGCAGTATATAAAGACCCAGCTCCAGAATTATTCCCTTTTCTAGATCTTCTTTATCAAGTATGCAATCTATGACAGCATATTTATATAAAACAGTGAGCCTAATAGAACTTGAAATTTGATACCTGAACGGATCTAAAATCCTTATTGAGTCTATTAATTGGATGAATATGCCAGGAAGTATAAAGGCATTAATATACGTTTAGAAAAGGCACCTTCATGTGTGAAATGTTCATTTTATATAAAACAGTCCCATGTGTATCTGTCTTGCTTCAGTTAACCTCATTAATATGGAGAAACAACTGTATGATAGAAAGAATTACCAATACAATGGTGAATAAAAGACAATAATCTACAAATTGCAGTGGCAGTCAAATATTCTTCTCTTTGTGTGAATCAATGCAACAAAATATATTAGATGGTTTATTGTCTTTTCATAACAAAGCTTCATCATTAATGTCTGATGATGAGAATATGATGTCAAGTGTATGAATAATGTCATTAATCATAAAATAAATTAAGGTTGTTATTTACAGTGAACAGCAACACAGTATTTAAAAAAGCTGATCTTATATATTTTCTGTGACTTCAATTAACCATGTGCCAAGGGCCGTTATGCACAATTTATATTCTTTCAAATTCAGAGGCAGAGGAAAGTCTCAACGGAGGGGGGAATATAAGTGGACTGTAAAGTTACATATGTGTCACATGGGATGCTGCATGCACAGTGTCAGCCAGTAATGAAGGGGAAACAAGAGAAAGTTCTCTTTCCACGCTGAGCTCTTTTCTCCACTAAATCTGTATCTGAAAATGTTCAAAGTCTTAGTGTCACACAGGCTTTGGGCTAAACTGAAGCACAATGAAGGGTGAATGTCATGCCATGTGGAGAAAGGCCTCATAAAACTATTTGACATAGGAAAAGCTTTCAAAGTGGAAATGCTGACCTATTTCTCATCTACTACTGTTTAACATTTTGTTCCAGGACTTCAAACAAATCTGAAATTTCCTGCATTGCAGAGACAACACTGTTGCAGTCTAAAACTCAGGAAGATACAAAACCTGGACTGAGTATACTAAAGTCAGGAAGCAAAGAAAGGAAGACTTATATTTTTTTCCCTCCTGCCCACTTCCCATAATCTTGGGAAGAAGAAAAAGTTAGTCAGCTATGCAGACTGAAAAAAGCCACTTCTTTTAGGCTTCTCCCATCTGTGTGAATAAATGGGCCTGCCAAGAACGAAAGCCTTACTGAATACTTAGCATGTCATCAGCATCGGTAGTCCTCATTTTGACAGCTGTTGCAGTGGCAATTGTATGTTTGGAAAGAATCTGAAGGACAACACTGGCTTCAGCAAAGGATATGATCCTGTGAAGCTGGCCTTTTGCATTCTTCAAACCTGGTTGAGAAACAAAGGTTTCTACGTTTAGCATAACACTATAGCTGTGTAAAATTAATCCATGCTAAAAGGAAAAGTTAATATACATATTCATATGCACACACACACACAAAAAATGTGTATTCTGGGGAATTTAGATATTTTATTTGAGTTGATTGCAGTTCTCCAAATGTTGCTGTTCTATGAGAAAACAGGTCACAATTTTCTGTTTAACTGCCTGAGAAAATTCTAATGCAAATTTACATCTAAATTTTGAGTATAAACACAAGTAATCCATTTTTGTATTATTTTTTTTAGAAATGTAATTTGACATGTTCAAAAAAGAAAACCAGCCATGCATTAATTTATGATAGTTTTGCTTTTCAGATTTTTTATATATTTACCCATTGACTCTAAGCATTAATTTTCTCGATGATAAGAAAATTATTAAACCAACAGAAGTAATGACTTATAGTAAAAAGCATGTATTTTGGCCCTCTGAAAACTGTGGGATATTACTACTGTGTTTTTGGAGGGGGATAAACAAATCTAACTTCATTTATGGTGGCTAACAATATTTGGATGCAGCTCTGAGGCACTGAACACAGAAGACAGAAATCAGCTTATTGAAAACTCCTCCCTCTGTTCATACAAACACGATGCAGTCCAATTTTCACAAATATTTCCTTTTTTTTAAACAGAGTGGCGCATTGCAGTCCTATGTCCCTATCTCTATTCATTGATGATTTCCTCCATGTGCTGATCCACACTTTCTAGGAATGGAACAGAAAGCAAGAAAATTTTAAAAGAAAAAGAATACCTGCAACTGCATGGTCGGCAGCGTGGCAGCTGAGAAAGATTCTGTGGCGTTACCTCCAAGCAGAGTACCATTCCAAATCTGTAATTAGTATTATCAAATCTGAGCTCGGCACTGCAAAGAGCAACATAAAACTTAATTTCCACATCTAAATTGTGGAGGTATAGAGATTATAGAAAGAAGTAGCCTCTAGGCTTAGCTTGAAACTAAATTTATTAACTGTAGACTTTGTTTAGCAAGTAGTGCATACAAAAGGCTGGCTCTGGGTAATCTATACCAATCAACCCAGTAAAAAGGGGAAGGGAAATTTATGGCCTATACTTCAGAATTTCCTCAATTATATATATATATATATTTAGATGTATATTTAGATATTTATGTATATATGTATGTATGTATCCAAAATATATAGGGAACCCAGAATTCCATCTGACTCTGTTGCCTCAAGGGACATATACCCTGTATCGTTTATTTGTAACAAGGTCACACGGCTGACAATAAAGAGGCAAGAAACCCTGGGGACCTTCCTAGAAAATTAAAGGCAACAAAGACATTAAGACACTTAAATTCACTATTTTAATTTTTTCAAATACCTGTAATAGACTTTATTTTTTCAAATTACCTTTAATAGACTTTATTTTTTGTAATCCCTATTATTTTGATGCAAAACAGCACTGCTTTTTCACAGAAGCAATGACATTTGGTTAGCTGCAATGCCCCTAAAAACATATCATCATTCTTCAGAAACAACCTGTTCCTCCTGCCCACCCTTATCACTCATGCTTGGGTGTTTCCAGATGAGCTGACACGTTGGAGGAATTCAGGAGGCACAGACTGCCTCCAGCTCAGCTGAGCCACTTGCTGTGTTTGTGTGGCCTTTCTGATATCCATGGGGAGATCCTCTAAGCTGGCCTAGCCACTGAGAAGTAAACAACATTCAACTTCTTCGTCTGGCTTGCCCTCCCATCTCGATGCTGTGACCAGCTACAAAACTATNTCCTGTTACATAGGTGGAATTCCTTCTGTTGCCCTTGTCGTTGCTGTCTTTTCAGTTCATCAGTTCAGGCCTTATTTGTTTTATGAGAATTGCTGTGGGTGCCAAAACAGCTCTGTGGCTATTTGTATGGGCCATATTTCTCTTGCAAAAAGCACACTCCTAATAAGTACCAGGCTGGAATTTCAAAGACTGGAAACATAAACCAGCAGAACCTGCATGCAAAAGGATAATGAACCTTACTATAACAAGCCCTCAACTTCTGTTTGGTCTATAGAACATCTTTCCTAAAACTTTAGTCCTGATGTGACTTCTTAAATAGCATGAAATTCACCAGATGTTTGCTGAATTTCAATGACCTTTGTCATTAAAAACACAGCGGGGGGAGTTGTCCCCACCACAATTTTTAGTTTTAGCTTTCAACCTTTGACTCTAGTCTTCTCTAAATTGTGTTTTTTTCTGACAGGTTATGGAATTATATTCAGTCAGAAATCTGTTCTGTGTGCAGGTATTTAATTGGTCAGAGGGCTGGATAAACTCAATAGTTCAAAATTCCTTATTCCTTATTTAAGGCATACAGGTTAGAATGTACAAATATTTGCACGTTGGCTACACAAACAGGTGATTTCCAGATTACATTGGTATTTGGGTGGGTTTTAGGTTTTTTGTGGGGGTGGTGAGAAATAAACCTTGTAATTTATTGGCAACCTTTTGAAACTTCTGATTCCTCGAATGAACATGACTCATCAATTATTTTTAGAACCGTAATGTATTTTAACTATTTCTGTGACTATTCTTTTGTTCATATATTCAAAGACCAAATAAGGATATCTACTAATCTTTCTGGGACCTGATATTTAACTGATCTTTTGTGGTTCTCAAATCCTTTCCACAGTTGCTCCTTACCAGAATATAGTCTCCTATTTCATGTCCACAATGAATGCTCTTCACAGCAGACATGCTGTCTTCCATTTTGAGTTTATAAAACACATAAACTTACCCAGTGCACAATCCAGACTCGTTTATACTATTGATTTATCCCCTGTATTGTTAGTTATACCTTTCATATATGTCATCTTGAAATTTTAGCAATAATATATATTTTTTTCTTTTTAGATAGACAATAAATACCTGACAAGTTTCTGACAAAAGTATGAAAAAAAAGTCAAAACAGGAAAAATGCCAATTTACCATTTTCATCAGTGGAAATACTTTGACGTAATTATTACAGAATCCAGAACAAATGAATCCTTCAAATGCACTTATTTCACCTAGTTTTACTTGCTCTGCAACAAGAAAAGCAACACATACCCAGAAAAACCCATACTGTAAGAAGTTCTCTTAAATAAAAAAACCCATAGAAGTGTTATAATGAATTGTGAAAATAATTGTCATATATATACTTAAGTTAAATCATTAATTCACTATTGAGGCCCATTCAGCTACACTGACAACTGCTGGGAAGCTCCAGGTTGTCTATGGGGTTCTATTATCCGTGGGGATATCATTAATTTGGGATTGGAATCTTAACTTTAGCATAATTATACTTAGGGTTGCTACTGTAGTAAAGCTATAACAATGACACAAATAAATATCAATCAACTTCTGTGAAATTATAATGTGTTTAAATATAAGCCTCTTCTCAGCAAAGCAAAGTGATGTTCCTCAGGAACCAGTATTTTTCCAACCATACTGAGTTGGCAAGGCCATTTTTTGAAGAAGATACAAATCTTGAATTCTAAAATTTTCCAAAGTCTTTCCTTGCTTCCCACCACAACTGTTAATGTCCACAATGACAAAGTACTAAATTTATTCTAATCCCACAGGCAAGTCAGGTCTTTAAATTGGTATAAACTTGCTTCATTCATTTGAGGTTAGTTTAAACCTGTGATGGAAAAAGACTTAGTCCAATACTTATAGGACATTTTAAATCCACTTTTCACACACATTGTTTATAAAAGTTTGCTTATTGATATCATTCTGTTTTATTCCATCCCATCTTCATGTCATTGGAAAAAGAATTATTTCATTATTCTGCTGGAAATCCTTGCAACATTTTATTTGTTTACTTACTTATTTTACTGTTCAAACAAAGCTACCACTACTACAATGTTTATTAGGCCAATACTAATAAAATTGGTTGAAGAGCCACACAAATACCTGGGAATACATTATGTCATCCTAGTCTCTCTAATTCAGACCCTAAAGTTGTGAAACTAGGAAATGTTCCAGTGAAGCTATAATAACCAATACTAGCTGTATCCTAAATTTTATGAAACAATCATATTTCCCTGTAGATGGAAGAAATAAAACTAACAAAACTAATTAATCACTTGGTATAGCTTTGCTATTCAGTGAGGTAAAGCAGCTATTATGTTCAAATTTCCAGCTAACCCAGGGTTAGTATGATCTTTTGTACAGCCAAATGGCTTTGCCTCTTCACCTCTCACAAAATAAGAAAATATGTATAGATAAGAAACTGTTATCTAAGTCCACAAGTTTCAGAGGATCAGATATATTTGAGATGGCATCTTTTCTAAAACATCCTGGAAGATGGGGGAAGAGATAAGACAAGCCTTAGCAAGTTTGAAAACACTACACGTAATCTCCACTGAGGATCTAAATGACATTCTTGCAACTGGTACAAGGAGGAACAACTTATGTTGAAATAATAACCATGATACCAATAAAGAGGAGTTATTGTGAGAATCATGTAATCAACCCTCCTAAGAAGCTTGGGAACCATCAAGAGACAATAAGCACTTGGACTTATGAAAAGAGACAGTAAAGAATATAAACTGTCAGGAAAAAAAAAACATGGAAAAGAATGAAGCATGGCACATTTGTGAAATGATGTCATGCACAAATTAAAGCAAAAGTTTTATATGATGGAGACCTAACTAAAGTGCACTAAACTTACATTTCATAAATCTCGATTGCAAATTTAACAAGCTTGCAGAAAACAGTGAAAAACAAAAGCTAACAAGATTGTAGAAAACAAGATTGTAGAAAACAATGTTTGATATAGTAATCATAGAATTAATTAGTTTAACAGAAGACAATAAATATGTTTTGATCTCTTGTTAAGGAAATGTTTCAAACAAAACCCAGGAATTTCTAAACAAGGAAACTTAATCTAAGATTCCAATAGTGTAGCTAGTTTACATTCATAGTTTAAGCCCCGCTAATAGTCAATGTATAGAGATCAGCACTGCAAGGAAATGGTTAATTCATCCTATCCATAACTAGAGGTAACTAAGAGGGTTTTCATTATTTCTTCTTGGAAATACTCCATTCTGCTCTCTCATAGTGATAATGATGGTCTAGACAACTACGCTAGTATTGAAAACAGTTTTATTTCCCTAAGGCAAGTGAGAAAAAGTCTCAGTTCTAAATTTGTTACTTTCAAGAAATTCAGATCAGCCCTTCCATGTATGGCATTTTAGATATCAGACAATTATGCAATCAGAAAGCGGGAATAGAATGTCATTGCCAGAGCTACAATTCAAAAATATTTTTAAATTTAATCTGAATGTTAAACAGATTCATCTATTGGTAAGTCATCATGCTTTTAGCTGTAGTACTTTTAATATACACAAAAATTCCCGGTTTCACCTGTCTTTGATTTCATCCAGTTCAGTGTAACAGAGTTGAATCTCAGGTGAAGATTTGTAAAATAAAAAGTAACCAGTTATCTCAAACATAAGGTCTTTCAAAAGAAAAAAAAAGAACATTTTATTTTTATTACATGCTTGCAGGAATTGTGCCAATATCTCAAAGTAAATCCATTTCATCTACAAATAAGGAATTTTTTTTTTATTGTGTTTACATATGTTTTATTGTTTAAATGACCAAAGAGAGAAATATTACTATTTGTAACACTTTATGATGAATTGTATATGTAACCTTTTGCCTGGGTATTTATTCAGTTATAATCAAGGAGTTTTCACTGACTTTTAAAGGTATTTGCAAAAAAGTGTCATAGACTACATGTGTTTAACTCTAAATTTAACATTAAATGTGTCATTTATGGCCATTTTTTATTTAATTTGTTGTGTAGCATCTTGGTTTGAGGTAAAACAGAACCAAGTTTCTGTTCAGTAATTTTGTTTATAGTATGCAGACAGGCTCCTGCCTATACTTCCTGCTATAACAACCAAGGTCAGCTAGCTTTGTTGTAGGCCCCATTGGAGTGTTGGAAGAGGAAAAGCGTAGAGGGGCTGCACCTGTGGGGAGGAGAGAACAGGACAGATGACCCAAAACTGAGCAACAGAGTATTCCATCCCATCTGCCCCATGCTCAGTATAAAAACTGAGGGATCAAAGTGTTAGCTCTCTTTCTTCAATGGCCAACGTGCAAGGAGAACTCTCTCTGTTCTTCTGCCTTTGCTCTCGATCTAAACATTCCTGACTCTGGATCCAGAATCCAGTTCCCATCCATTGCTGAGTCTAGTCTGTGACTTTCACAGTCCCTGCTGGTGACATGATCATCATACTGGAAGTTTCATCCTGGTTATGTATATATTGCGTATGTTTCTTTATTTTCTTTTTTTATATTATATGTTCTTTTTCTTTTATTATTTTATTATTAATATTTCACTAAAGTAGTTTAGTTTTCTTTTAAACTCATAAGTCTCTTTCTGTCTCATCCTTCTCTCCCGGAAGGGAGATGGTCTCCCTTCTCTGAAGGGAAGAGAAGTAAAAGACAGCATCTGTCATTCATTTTAGTGGTCTGCCCAGCCCAAACCATGACACATGGCTGTCCTCAGCTCATACAAAATGACTTAGTTTATGCAATGCAAAAATGGTGCAAAAAGTCTTCTGTCTCCCTGTACCACAGATCTTCCCATAGTACTGTTTTGCCTTTCATTCAGCCTAGCATGTAGCTCTAGATTTGTGGAAGAAATGGGCAGCATTAAGAAACGTAAACAAGGTATTCACTATTCATAAATACCACAGGGAGGACAAAATGGGAAAACAAGTAAAAATTATTATTACTATGTACTTCTTTTCTCTCCTGTAAATTTCATCACAACCCTAGCACACTTACAAAAAGAACTTGCTTCAAAATGTATGACATACAGAATGTACAATAGCATCATATGACAAATGTTTTTACTGTACTCTGCCTTAGGGCACCTCGCTATCTTCTATTCAAGCCTATGAGGATAAAAAAGTGAATATCACAGCTTTATGGGTTGTGTACATGTGTTTATATACATACAGACATAAGCACAGCCACGAATATCATAAAAATCTTTATTAGCTCCCAAATCTTTACATAAATGTTAACTAATATATAAGTCAGTTTTATTTTGATCATGTGGCTATGACTAAACTTGACTCACCCCAGTGACAAATCTTTCCATAACAACTAACACACTATGAAATGGGAAAATGATAGAGAACCTTCTAAAAAAAAAGACAAAAGTTTACCCAATCCAGTAACTTGGCAAAGTAAACAACAATCTGATCATATGACAGGTTTATTTGTTTTATATAATTAATTGAACTCTGATCGACCAGCTGTTGTCCACCTAGCAGAAACAATAACAGTCCCAAGCTTCATTGTCAGTGATATTTAAGTATCGAGAGCTTTTTTTCATTATTGTCTGGACATCAGTTGATCTTTCTCACATTACAGCTTATTCTAGGCTAAAATAGGCCAGATGTTGAAATTCAAATAACAGAGCACACTCACTAGTTTTTTTTCAAGACTTTTAGACCTACCAGATAGTTCTTAAAACAAAAGGAAAAAAACCCAAACCAGTAAATCTAACCTGAATTAGGGTGGGGTTTGGAGAATGAAATAAGAGTCTGACAACACTTCTTCTTACATTTGTGGCAGTAGATGTTTCAGGATGTCAGATTAAGTCAAACCAAAGTTTGACGCTGGTACTTGGTGCAGCTTTTCAGGATTCCAGAGCCCTGTTTCTCCAGGTGAGACTCATGCCTAGAGTGCAGTGCATTGTCTTCTCATACAACTGCCTTTGCTTCCTTCTCTCTCAAGGAGTGGGAAGAGGCTAGTGTATACCTATATCAATTCATAGAATCATAGAATTATAGAATGGTTAGAGTTGGAAGGGATCTTAAAGATCATTGACTTCCACAACCCTGCTGACATGGGCAGGGACACCTCTCACTAGACCAGGCTGCTCAAAGACCCATCCAGCCTGGCCTTGAACACTCATAGGGATGAGACATCCACAGCTTCTCTTGGCAACCTGTTCCAGTGTCTCACCATCCTCACAGTAAAGAATTTCTTTCTAATATCTAATCTAAGTAATCTAAATCTAATCTAATCTAATCTAATCTCTTTTCATTTAAAACCATTACTCCTCATCCTATTGCTTCACTCCCGAGTAAAGAGGCTCTCCCCAACTCTCCTGTAGGCCACCTTCAGGAACTGCAATGTTGTTATAAGGTCTCCCTGGATCCTTCCCTTTTCCAGGCTGAACAACCCCAACTCTCTCAGCCTGTGTTCGTAGCAGAGGTGGTCCAGCCCTCTGATCATTTTCATGGCCCTCCACTGGACCAGTTCCAACAGGTTCATATCTCCTTCCAGTCTTGAGGAATCCAGAGCTGGATAAAAACTACAATACTTACCTAGATCCAGAAATGTAACTTACATTACCAGTTTAGGTGAAGCCATACAGACCCTTCTATCTCCTGTCAGTTTTCCAAGAAGAGCAACACGTCACTTGGGAATGCAGAGATCTCTGAGAAGTTGTGTTCATTGGGAAAGCAAGCAGATCACTGATGATCCACTAAGAACTTCTTATGTGTGTTTGTGCATGAGCTGAGATGCCTCTGAAGAGTCTGTGTTGTTCTTCCATCTGTGGCTGTAGTAGCAAGTCCTCCACCATAGACCTTTTATATATTTTATACACAAATATTTTCAGTGAGAATATTTCTGCAAAAGTAAAGGCTGCCTGACATTTCTTCCACTGATCCTATCTTAGTCTTTCTCTGTCTCCTATCCAAATATCAAGAGCTAGAAAATTTTGTGGATATAAGAAGGGGGAGTTGAAACAGTTCAGACTGAATGAAATTACAATTATTTAACAAAACACTTTCATCATCATATACTTGACTGCCATTTTTTGCAAACAGATTTAGTAGGCTGGGGTTAGGAAGCTGAAATCTGGTAGAGATGTGCTGCTTAGAGGGGTGCTTTCAGCATGCCAGTGAAGAAGCTTTGATTTAGCCAGAAAGAACTTTTAAAATAGAAACTGCATATGCAAAATAGATTTTAAAACAGAATTATTTATAATAACTATTTCTCTTGGATAGCAAAGTGGAGATTTGGCCCAATAAATGTCAGATACGGCAGGAGCTTGTACGTAAGAAGTGTCAGACACACAACTGACAACGGGTATGAAACTGTACACAGAAAGTGTCATTCTTTAATCTCTCATAATCTATTTAATAGTTCCTTCTATATTCTCATATATAAATGGCAGAAGATAACGTTGATTAATATTTTAAGATCTTAACATATTAGAAGAATAAGCTACAGTAAAAAATCAAATTTTCTCATGCTAAGGATATTTACATTAATAAAGGCACAGTAAAACATTCTAATTTCCAGTTATTAATATTTTTCTAAAATATCTACAGGAGATCTTCTTTCAAATAATATCATAATTCTCCCAATCTCTCTTAGCAGAATATATTTTCTGAAGCATAAGTACTGGCTCCAGTTTGGATGCTTCCAGGTGCTGTCATGTCACCTAGGACAGTGTCCAGACAGCTTTTGAATATCTCCAGAGATGGCAATTCTACAACCCCTCCAGGCAACATGTGCCAGTCTTCAGTCACCCTTACAGAAAAAAAATTTAATGTATTAAATATACTTTTATTTTGAAAGGAGAAGAGGCTTACTTCTTTATGCTGAAGTGTTTTTCATCTAGGAGGGTTAAAGAATTGGTTGCTTTTGGAAAGAGATCAAGGACAATCTCTAGTTACAGAGACAGAGTCAGCTGATGACACTTTAAAATAGCAGTTTAACAATTGTTTCCTGATTTTCTTTGGGGTTTATTTTAGTGATATAATGAATTCACTTGGTTTTAGTACGCATATAATGAATATAGGATTTCCATTATAGCTTAGCCTAAATTTAATGCATCATTATTTCAACTCCACTAATAATGTTATAATGTGAAATTGAATTAACACACTCAGCATATCATTGATATTAGAAACCAGAGGAAACTTCTCCAAGAAAGCTATAAAGAAACACAGATTTCCTGCTGTGTTCTGTCTGTATTCTGCTCTTCTCACCAGCATTCACAGGCAATGGCTCATATTTGCTCAAACACAGTTCTTGTTGTGCCGTACACAGGCTAAATCTGCAAATGAATGCTGTGCTCAGCCGTTCCAGGAATGGTGATCATTGAAACACCTACATTAGATGGAACATTCTTTTATCACCTATGCTTCATGATTAAAAAAATGCAAAGCAGACATATTCTACTAGTTGTTTTTATTATGTCTCTAATAATGATGTGCCTTCTCAGTCTGCATTTTAATGTGTACAATACAGTCTCCACAAAAGGACAGCATGACAAAAATTTTCCAATGAAATGTGTATAGCCCAGAAACATCTAATTATTCACAGCGTCATAGCAATTGAAAGCCCAGGGTGAAATTCCCATGCATTTCAGTGGGACTGAGTCCACATTCTTAGTGAATTTCTTGATGGTGGATGCTAAAAGATTTAGTTTGTATATACCATAGTTAGTTACATATCCATTTTCTGTAACAAAAAATACATGGTCAGAATAATACCTGTCAGATATTAAGTCAACTTCTACTACTGAAAGGTCTTGAGAATGTAATTTGTGATCTAGTTGGTAATGAAATTATGCTTTCAAATGTATGTGGCATTTATATATGCAGATATACACAGACAGCTCTTTTAGCATGGAATAAAAAAGTCTTGCTCTGTACTTTATGTATGAGACCCTAAATGCAGTGTATTTAATTCAAGCTGACAGCAAGTGTTATTATGGATGCTAATTTTGCTCCGTAGTGTTGTAACTAAGGATCAATGTAGCATGAATCTCCAATATGTTAGGTCCTTTGGTTGGAGAAACACACAGGGTTTTTTTTAAAGGATTGTGAGCTAAAACTATTCAAGCACAGGAAGAAAATATCAGACAGAATACATTATTTAATGGCTGGCCACAATGTTTTAATTCACTTTTTTAATAGGGTGAAGGGTACTTAGAACTGTTTGAAGCTAGACTGAAAGAGGAGGAAAAAGGAAATGAAGGAAAGTTAGAGCAATGAAAAAGGGTAAAAGGGCAAATGTGGAAAAGAAATTCTGAACGGCATTGGACATTAGAGCAAACAGCCAAATATGAGTAGATGAAAGTCTATTCAAAACTATGCAGGGCTTTGAATGAATAGAAGTCCAAGCTTTGTTTGATTCTGCAGCTGATATTAATAATGTTTCTTACTGATCTTCTCAGCTGCCCATCAAGATCAGTGATAATACATTATTTTGCTAAGTTAAGTCCTGGAAAATGTTCAGGCTTCACCTTTATTCATCAGTTTTTCTCCAAACAGTGATTAGATGTCTGTGCTGCCATTTAGTTTAAAGGTATCATGAAATCTAATATAGTAGAGTATTGAAAAATTAATGAAGATGTCTGTAGCTAAAATGTACTACACAGTACATTTTCTTTAACTGTCTTTCTTAAATGAATAATCAGAACTTTGCATGAGAAGTTCTCCTAATTACCTTCCCACTGCCCCCCACATAGGAGACAAAATGTGTTTGCTCTTTTGGGTAATCAAATATGTGATTAATTTTGCAACATACTAAGTTTTCAGTTGTGAAAATGTTATCAAAGGCTTTTTTGTCACATCTTTGAGTTCTGCATATTCTGTTGGGAGCAAGCCTTCACTTGAATAAGTCACGCTTTTTAAATTGTTATTATCATTACTTTTTGTTCTTAAACTAGAAGAAAATAGATATCTGGACAAACAGCAATTTTGAAATACTGCTAGATGAAACAAAAACACATCTTTGTCAGAAGAAAAAAAAACTATATTGCACAGAATACATATAAGTTCTGAGAACAGTTGGTCAATAGAGGATAGCTACTGGCTGTTTTTCCCAGGTGGCCAATTTAGGACATGATTCAGTTCACACTTACACCAACAGGTTCCGTTAGGTCCCATGACGGAGGTTGATGCTGGAGTGCAGAAGATCCTGGATTCTGGTGCTATTATTTTGAAGGATTTTTCTGTATTCATAGCAGAACAAACTTTTCCTCTAAAATCAGCCTCTTAGCTGAGAAAGATCAAAAGCATGCTCCCTCTCCCCCAAAATGCATTTTGTTGCTCTTGTGGGATGTTTTAAAAGAGTATTTCCTTTAAATTGCTTCACTGTTTATTTACACTTTCACTGCTAATACTAAAAGCTTATCCCTTTCTTATCACAGTATGTAATTGTTTCAAACCTCCCCAAGCCCTTCAGATTCAATCAATGGTTTCAAATAGTGTGTAAATATTTTCCAGCTTCTTCAGAAAATAATCTTATGCTCCGTCAGAAGTTTTTAGAAGAGGACTATTAAAGAATATATATAGAGGCAAGAGAGAACAGTCATTTCCTCAGAATGAAATTGGTTCTGAAAGTTTTCAATCAAAGTATTTATATAAGCTGTGTTATGCTGGGAACCTTTTTGAATTCCTGTAAATTCCTATATACCATAGGGTAGCAAGTTTCTAAAATAACGTTCAGCAGCACCCTCTGTGTAGCTGCCAGATAAACACTCAAACCTCTGTGGCTCTGTGTTCCCAAAGACGCTGATGGCAAGGAATGGCATGAATGAGAGCTTTGCTGCAGGAGGCTGATGGGGTGCCCCTGGGGATATGGAAGGGAGCCTGGGAGGGAAAACTATTACCCGTGTATTATTTCTTTGTATAGGTCATTGAAATAACTTGAAACACTTATAAATATGTGCAGTGAACAGCCACCAAACAGGTGAGTAAGCCGAAATAAAATGTTTTTTTAATGTGACTTCATTTGGCTTCTGTTTTCTTAGAAGGGCACAGCAGCCTCGTGGAATGTATTTTGGTTTGATTCATGAGAAACTGAATCAGGCAATGATTGTTACATCAGGCTGTGTTTCCACTGTTTTTTCTTTTAAGTAGCAAAAAGATATTACTATGTTGACTTCCCAAAAGTGTATTCTAAACTTATGTGCATCATTTAGTGGCTTAACTTAGCCTATTTCAGTACACAATATATAGAATAACTTTAGGTTTTCTAGTAATTTTGATTTCCTTATTTTTTTTAAATTCTAGATTGTTTTGTCAATACCAACCTTTTTTTCCTTTTGGATAATATCCTATGAAAAATTTACAAGTAAACTTATCAAAACTTACAGCTCAAGTGATAAGCACAAATGACACAGACCCAAAATGGCATATTGCCAAGCACAACAAAAACTAAATTTCTTTTCTCACTGTTTAAAGTGAATATTACAACCTCAAAATTTTCTTTATATAAAAACAAGGACAAACCTTATTTTTTACCAAGCACCTTGACTTCCACTATATTGGCACCAGTCCAGCATTCACTGGTCTTATTTCTTCGACTGCAGCCCCATTCTGTGTAATGTGCACTTCATCTAATCTGATAATCAGAATTCTCTCCGAGGGATAACAGAGAATTAGCTTTCTAACTGAGCAAGGGTGTACATCCTCAGCTGTAAGGAAGCCAATATAAGTGCTAGTTGGGGGATGTATTACAAAATCCTCCCCCAAAAATGTAGGCAATGTTCCTGTGACCTGCTATCAGAGGAAGAATGTTAGCACTAACTTGTCAAATAAAACAGCAACAGTAACAGAATATGTTGCAAGACATACAGATTCACACAGAAAAGATTTAGCCAGTGTTTCTGTCATTCACTATCCAAATAAAAATAGATTTTTTTTGTCTTTCTCCATTCACTTTAATTATTTTCTAGAATAAACATTATATTTTGAAAGTAATCTTAGACTCCACAAATGTTTTCCTTTGGTAAGAGTGTAACATCAAACTTGTCTATTAGAGAGGACCACACTCTGCAAGGCTCACCCAGTTCAGACTCTCATGGAAATATATCAGTTCATTCTTTGAAAACCTGCCAGATTTTATGGTTCATCTGGGTCCCTCACTGGTAGAATGAACATGGAAGGACATTCTTATGGAACAACAGAATGGAAAATGTGTCTCCAGAAGAGATATCTCACATTCAGGATTCTGTAGCCTCTTTTCATAATACACGGGACACATCAAAGTAGAAGAGAGTGCTTCTGAAAAGGGGAAAGACACGGGCTGTGGTTTTCCTCTGATAATTATCCTTGATAAAATACGTTTTCTTAAGGTCCAAATCAGCCTTTGTCCAGTGTGCATTCAGCAGTTAAACACATGACTCTAGACCTCAGTGGGAATCTTATCTAGAATAAGACCCACACACCTACCCTCACTTGAGGCTCAGTGTCCCAAATATCAAATCAGCAAATGTACTGTCTCAGGGTAACTGACTTAAGTAGATAGCAAGGAAAATTGCATCAGGCATCATGACAGGTCTTGCCATCCTTGTTCTTCATGTGAACCCATGAGTGCAAAAGAAGTGTAACAAGGGTCTACACCAGACACTTCACCTGAGAAGCAGTTTGGGAAGCTGTTTATTACTCAGTTGTTAGTGACTATCTCTAAGCGAGACTCACTAACAGGCTGTGTTAATGGTACTAGCTCTGACCAGCTCTGTCACAAACCAACTGCAGAGCCTCCGGGATGAGTGTGTATACCACTAGCTTCAGCCCAAAGGAAACTGCCACTATTAATTTGTGACCCTTCTGCAGAGGGCAGTGTCTACATGAGCCTCCTCTGACTTTCTCCACTCATGGTTTGTTCCACAAGGGTGAAGGAGTGCACAGCACTACACAAAATCTATCACCATGTGCCGGACACCGCTGAGGAATAGCAGCTATCGGTGCCTGTTGAATCCTAGTGGGGACAGATGTCTTGTCGTGGTGGTGCTTCTCCTCTGAAGCAGCTTGGGCTGGAATGAATGAGAAAGGGGTGGCTTATACTGGTACAGAGTGACGGAAAAGTATTCACACAATTAGAAACTGCTCGGTTACCCAGCACCAGCTAGCAGCTGAAAAGCAGCGAGATCACTTTTAGCTGTGACTGTTTCATAGGAAAGGTAAACATTGTCTCAAACCACCTCCAGTGATGGTTTTAACTAATGTTTAATTTTGCCATTAAATGGAGCATAAGGGCTCACAGAGCCAGGAAACAGCTGAGAAGCAGTTCAAAAAACTGTTCAAGCCATTCATCCTCTGTGTCTCAGCAGCCAGTTACCGTCTGCTGGTTCAGAGGTGTTGTGCGAGTGTTACCCATATAAATGAACTTAATATGGGTAAACACGTCAAGTCTATGACAAGTTTGGGATTAAGTTAATTATATAAGCACCAGAGATCAAGCCAAAGTTTCACTGGAAAATTCCTGATCACTCAACCTATAATATTCTGTCTGAAATAATTTACTTTCAGGAAACTTTCACAACAGTCCAGCTAAACAAGATCTGTTGCAGAGCACAGCCTATTAAGATCTAGAGAAATTTATTTTTCTCAAAAGTTTTAACAGCATAGAAAAAGCCAGCATATCTAGGTCCCTAGACTATTTTTTTTTTAAACAGTCATATTCGTCCTATTCAGGCTAAAGCAAATGCCAAAAAGCAAATAAATAAATAAATAAACAAATAAATTAATTAATTCCAAAAGGAAAAGCCAAATGTATTGCCACCAAATTTTCTGAGAATCAAGCAACAACTTTGTATAAGTGCTCTGTAATGCAGTAGATGAAACTCTTTAACATAAATGACAGAACCATCTGTGGTGGGTTGACCTTAGTTGGCTTCCAGATGATCACCACCCCACTCTCTTTCCCTCTCTCCCCTTTCTCAACAGGACAGGGGGAGAAATTAAGATGTAATAGCTCATCGATTCAGATAAAGATGAGGATATAATTTACCACCAACCATTGTCATGGGCAAAACAGACTTGACTCCAGGAAAATCTAATTTAATTTTGTAAAAATTAAAAATAGACTTTGATGATGAAAAACAAAACTAAACCTTTCCTCCAGTCCCTGTCCCCCTCCTTCTTTCCTTCATTTCCAACTCTCCCAACTCTAACCAGAAGGGTGATGGGGAATTGGGTCAGTTCATAACAGTTTCCTGCTCCCTTCTCACACCTTTCCAATTCTCTAGCATGGGCTGCAGTCCTTTATGATGAACCTGCTCCAGGGTGAGCTCTCCATGGGCTTCAGTCCCTCAGAAAACATCCATCTGCTCCAGTAGTGTAGATGCCTACTCCACCATGATGTTTCTATGGGCTGCAGGGGAATCCCCCTGCTCTTTCTCTGGCCTCAGTGCTTGCAGGGCTGTTTCTCACTTTTCCTTACTCCCCATTGCTCATTTTGCTTTTTCTTAAATACATTTTCCCAGAGACTCTCCCTGCTTGGCTGAGGGACTCAGATGTGCCCTGCAGTGGGTCTGTTGCAGTTGGCTAGAACCAGCTGTGTCCTGCACGGGGCAGCCCTGACCTCTCCTCAAAGACTTCCCTGCAGCCCCTGCTACAGCCAGCCCCTCAGCACCAACACCCAGTACAAGGTCATGGCCTATTTGTGGTTTCATCTCTACTCTCCACACCTTACTAAGCTGTAATGGGCTTTCAAGTGTGCCATCCAAAGTGATTAGCATAAACACTGACTGGAAAAGGGGAAACAAAACCCTGATATTCAAAAAGGAGAAAAAAGAAGACCCAGGGAACTACAGGCCAGTCAGTCTCACCTCTGTGCCTAGAAAGATCATGAAACACATCCTCCTGGAATCTCTGCTAAGGCACGCTGAAAATAAGGAGGTGATTTGTGAGAGCCAATATGGCTTCACCAAGGGCAAATCATGCCTGACAAATTTAGTGGCTTTTTACGATATTGCTACAGCCTTGGTAGACAAGGGAAGGGCAACAGATGTCATCTACCCGGACTTATGCAAAGCACTCAACACTGTGACACATGACATCCTGGTTTTCAAAATTGGAAAGTCATGGATTTGATACATCGACCACTCGGTGAATAAGGAACTGGCTGGATGGCCACACTTAAAGGGTTGTGGTCAATGGCTCATTGTCCAAGTGGACAAGCCAGTGACGAGTGGTGTTCCTCAGGGAGGGGTACTGGGACCAGTGCTGTTTAACATCTTTGTTGGAGACATGGACAGTGGGACAGAGTGCACCCTCAGCAAGTTTCCTGACTACATCATGCTGTGTGGTGGTAAGAGATGACATCCAGAGGGACCTGAATGGGCTCAAGAAGTGAGCTAGTGAAAAATTCATGATGTTCAACCAAGCCAAGTGCAAGGTACTACATGTGGGATATGGCAATCCCAAGCACAAATACAAGTTGGGCAGGGAATGTCTGGAGAGCAGCCCTGAGGACTTGGGAATGATGGTGGATGAGAAGCTCAACATGAGACGGCAGTGCACACTGACAGCCCAGAAAGCCAACCACATCCTGGGCTGCATCAAGAGAAGTGTGGCCAGCAGGTCGTGGGAGGTGATTCTACCCCTCTACTCTGCTCTTGTGAGACCCCACCTGGAGTATCGTGTCCAGCTCTGGCATCCTCAGCACAGGAAGGACATGGACCTGTTGCAACTGGTCCAGCGGAAGGTCACAAAGATGCTCAGAGAGCTAGAGCACCTTTGCTAAGACAGGCTGAGAGAGCTGGGTTTGTTCAGCCTGGAGAAGGGGAAGCCCTGCAGAGACTTTGTAGCAGCCTTCCAGTATCTGAAGGGAGCCTACAGGAGAGCTGAAGAAGGAGTCAGGAAGTGTAGTGATAGGATGAGGAGTAATGATTTTAAAATGAAAGATGAGAGGTTTAGATTATATACTAGAAAGAAAATCTTTACTGTGAGGGTGGTGAGACACTGGAACAGGTTGCCAAGAGAAGTTATGGAAGCCCCATCCCTGGGAGCATTCAAGGCCAGGCTGGATGGGGCTTTGAGCAATCTGGTCTAGTGGGAGGTGTCCCTGCCTATGGCAGGGTGTGTTGGAACTCGATGATCATTAAGGTCCCTTCAAACTCTGACTCATGATTCTATGATTAACCCCCACCCTCAACTCTCAAATGTTCATAAAACGAAAAAATTGCTAAATTTTTCTATTGAATTGAAGCTTAAAGAACTAAAGTTTTAAAGACTGGCATACATCATGTTGATGTAAGGGGGAAGCTTGTACTTTTCTTATATGTTCCATTTGAAGGCTGTGATAGCCTGACATATGCATTAACTTGTTTCTAGAGACAGCAGGACAAAGGCTCAGATGTTTCCGGGTCATTTATAGCAGTCTAGCAAGAAGACATAACAAGAGAATGACAAGAACAAAATATAATAATGTGAACACCAGCCCTTTCACAGGAAAATATCTAATTTTCATTAAACATTGAATTAATCATTCTGAAAGCTAATATAGTGGATATTCTGCATATACAGTATATATAATATGTATAAGTAAAGAAATAATTAGTGGTTGTGTATAGCTGTTGTTTTCTAAAATTTATTGCTTTACACATATTTAACAGACTAAATATGCTTTTTGCTTGGATCAATGCCACATGTCAGTATCAAAAAAATCAAATTGGAAGAATGAGTTTTATTTCATGGAAGCATCATTAATCAGATTTATAAGGCCCTAAACAAAAAGCAGCAATGTACTACATCATTACTGACAGAAGTTTTTTAAATCTTAAAGAGTGAGAATACAAAATTCTAATATTGGTCATTTTTCAGCTTCTGACAACCAACTGAAATCTGTGTTGCCATTTGTTTGATATCTCTGGCAACCACAACCTGATCTATTATTACATGTATATTCCTACTCTCTACTAACTCCAGTAGCTCTACACCAACATTCTGTTTCAAACCAGTGGAAATTGTTTTAAGATTGATCTATCAGGCAATGGTTTAGATAAAACTACAAGAAGATTAAGTTAAATATGTGACTTTTTAAATTTATTTAAAAGAAGGAGACCAATCGACCACTGAAGCAAACTTGTCAAAGGGTTAGATAAGTGATTTATCACTTTAAAGGAAGACAGAAATCTTCTTATGGGAAAAATACATTTGGTACAACTATTTGTTCTTGGCCTTGACACTGGAGCACTAGAAGAAAATGTTAAAACTGCTTTACATAGGAAGTCAAGCCAAACACACTCAAAAGCCCTAAGTAGCTCTCAAACAGAAAATAGTCATAGTTGCTGTTTCCATGGTTAATATTTGTCCACAAGTATTCTATCAGAAAGGTCAGTCACAGCGTTTGCCTTAGAATTTCCGTCTTTATTCACAGAACAAACCAATCTGACTTTTGGTCACATAAATGGGTCCACAAATGGAAGCAATTGAGCTTTATGGTTTGATGGAAACCAGTGTTGCTCTACGTAAAATTATAAGCTACAATTCACATAATGAATATGCAGGATCGAGTCTCTGATGAGTTTTCCACTGTTCTTCTTTACCAATTAATCACACTAAGGTGGGTTGAGCAGATGAGATTAATTCTAACTGAAATCAGTAGAGCTATATGAGGCATTAAACCGATGAAGGTGTTTAAAATTCTCTAAAGTACTTTCTATGGTCCAGTGTGCCCATTCTCTGTAGAGTATTGACTAAAGAAACATCAGATTTCACATTAATAACATGTAACAAGGTTACATATGTATTTTAAGGAAGATAAAATATTCCAAAACCACAGTAAAAATTTGCAACCATTTATAACTCAGCCCCAAATTCAGGATAATAGTCACATTCAGGCAGCTCTCTGATGCATCAAGACCACCTACATTTTTATATTTGGAACATTGTAGTATGTTTCAATGCGTTGTACATATATTCCCCATATAGTATCTTAATAGTTAAATAAAACCAACAAAAAAAGAACTTTTATTGTAATGAGAACATTTACATGATAGTTATTTTGCTAAAGGAAATTATTCCATTTTTTTGATATTTAGATGGTAGAGATTCCATGTCTGCCACTGCACATTCCAGTGGTTCATTTCTTAAAAAGCAGGAGTGAGGATCTCTTCCACAGTCATCAATATAACAAGGTGACCTTACATAGTATCAAAGTTAGAAAAGCTGTTGAAAGAAAAATCAGTTCAGAAAAAAACAGAAAAAAGGTGAAGTATTGGAACAGCTAAAATGTTCTTCAAACTTTTTTCTCAAAGCAAGAAGTGGCACATTACATTCTAGTTTCCAACCATTACTGAGATGAAACAGGAAGAAAAAGTACTTGACATTTCAAATGGCTGCCCACAGGAAAACTCAAGAAAGCTAAACTGAATTAGAATGGCATTAGTAGTACCCTGGCCACATGCACCCTTACAGAGAAGTTAGATACTAAGTCACATAAATAATGATCTAGATAATAGAAAATACAGGGAAAGATATCCCACTCTGCTTTTCCTGTGCAGCTAAAAGCTGAGCATGAGAGACTCATTTCTCTTACTGAGGACTCAAGGCAAATGAAAGCGCCTCAGTTCAAAAAATCTTACATACTTATGGTTACCAACACTCCACTGAGACTTTGGTTTTTAAATTCATGCTCTCAGACATTTACAGTTGTTTTTGGCTTTAACATCACAGCGCAATTAAATGCAAGTTTCAGCCCTAAACCCCTTCAGTATCTACAAAATTGTCATTCACTTTCATCTACCTTGATAGTCTTAAATTCAGTAGACAACCTCAAACCACAGTAACTTGACTCAATTCCACTCAAAATGCCATTGCAGTTGCTTTATTTCACCATTCACCGCTGTCATTGCCCAGCTGATTTCCTATGTAAGTAAGGCCTTGTAATTTCATCCAGTTACTCCTGAGCCCAATAAAGTACTTTGAATTGCAATGTAGTTCCAGAAGAAAAGTCTCCAGACTTGGATAGGAAGAATAAGCATGAGAAGACACATTCTTTCCTTGCTATGGTGTCTTATCAATCATCCTCAGTGTTTAAAAAAGAGAAAAAAAATATTTTATTCATCTGGATTCTGTTTCTGCTCTTTTGCTTTCTTCACTTGATTAATGCATCTTTTTTATTCAGTTGTGCTATGGAGACGTGAAGGTAGAAGAGTTCCTATACTTCTGATCCTTTCTAAAATCAAGGACAAAGAAAGTTAGAGGAAAAATTATTCTGCCAATAAGCAGAGTGACAATAATTATTTCCTCAGCTGCTAGCCCTCAGTTTGAAATTATCAGAAACCTGTTTTATTTCATTTCCCAGATGTTGGTACAAAAGCATTAAAGAAGACACAAAGCATCACATTATTGATGCTTCCCCAGGGATCACCTCCACTCATACAGAAACAATGGTTAAATTGCCCAGAGAGGAAAAAAAGTACAAAAAACAATGAAGAATGGAATGAAAAAATCAGAAAACCACAAAGAGACAATTTATTTTTTTTTTAACAGAGAGAGAATAATTTTAAATACTCACTGACAAGAAGGTCAATCACATCCTTTATACCAAACAAAATTATTGCTGACACCAGAAATATAATTTATTGGCGGTAAAACAGACAAATACAGGAAAAGCAACCTATGTAAAACAGAGATTATATTCAAATGAAATCTACAGATTTCCCATTGATCAAGGTCCCACAAAAAATACAAATTCAGCAGTGCTTGTAAGAGATATTTCACTAAATATCTGTCTTCTAAATTTATATGCACAAATACCTAGGTTCCTTTAAGACCTTGAGACCCATCAATAATTACTTGAAAAAAGTAAGGAAAACCACTTGACAGGTAAGATTCAACTTTTACTGTACCTAACATGAAAATGTGGGATTTTGATTTCTTTACAGAATTGGGAATAAAAAAATTTCCTGGCTGGAAAAGTGGAAATTTAAATAATACTGAGAATAAGTTATGGCTATACATGTCTTTTAAATAACACAGGCATTTTGTACACTATGTGTGCTGAGCTGGCTCCATATGCCAGAGAAATATGTATTCAGTGAAAACAGTTCAGGAGATGGTAAAACTGTCCCCGGAGTAATGAATGCAATTCTCTTTTACATTTTTTTATAACACTATTTTAATTTAGAAACGTATTATTATCAGACCTTTTAGTATTTAAATTGCACCTTAGCTGCAAAATCATTTCACAGTGGAGATAATCTCAAACCAAAATTACTCAATATTTCAAAACAGTTGACTTGAGAATTTTTCTTAGTTATCTTTATCTGTATTATGAATCTCAATCAGTATTTAAAAAAGAAAATCAGAACATGCCTGAAGAAATACATGTATCTGTAAATAGAAATTGAGAAGAAATCAGAGTGTTTAAAGAGTTCAGGTGTGATAACTGTCATTTACCTGCCAAATATGTGACCATCTTTTCAGATAAGTCTATCTCCAACACTTCCTTCTGCTCTCTCCCTTCTAGAAGTTCCCTGTGGGAGCTGTTAAGGAGCTGTGATTGTTGCAAAAAACCCACCCTCCTTTGCTCATAGCAATAGTCACAGTGTGCTCCTTCTTCCAGACAAAGGGATGGTCCTTACCCTGAGGAGTTCAAGTGTCATGAGGAGACACATGTCAAGAGCAGTCAGAAACTGGGGAAAGGACAGGCTGTGGAGGATTCTTATACCAACTAATTGCAATCATTTCAGACACTGCAACTGACAATCTAGGGTTAAAATCACGTTTTACTCAGATGGGTTTAAGCCTAAAACTTAACTCACTGAGACTACTCACGCAACAGGAGAGGCAGGTCTCACATATGACACAGTAGTTAACATGCACAGAGTTAATACTAACTCCAACTTTGGAGTCTTTGTCTGTCTTAACATGCATTTCTGGACACTGGGAAGATTCTTTCAGTTAAAAGTATATGGTGTTGATTCTCCCTTAGAACGAGCTAGGGAGAAAAGCGTCAGCTAAATCCTGCTCTGAGCTAAGCAAACATCAGTAGTTCCTGCCTCTCTGCTGAATCCAGAGCCCAAATTACAGCAACATGCTTTTCCTCTGCTAACAGGCAGCACCAATCAGCATTCATCATAGCATTTATGGGCGTCTGTTACTTCCCATTAAGTAATTCATTCTCATCTCATCTATAAACTGATAACTAGCATCTAGGCACACTCAGGAGCAGATTACTGTGTTGTTCTCCAGGCTACTGATTCACAATAGAGTGGGTTTGTGGGTTTGACAACAAAGCCCTCCAAAACTGCTCATGCCTGAACTCAGATTCATCATCAGGCCAGCTGTGTCAATATAACTACTTAGGCGACTCCAGGGATGGTGACTGACTTAATGTCTATTAAAAACAACCTTTTCCTTTTGCAGATTTTTTTTAACTTCAATCATTTCAGTAACCTTGCTTACAATGGAGTCCATATGCAATTATATTGGCACAACTGAGTGAACAACGAAATGCAGCATATAGCACACTGAAAAACTCAGGTGTGACTCACCTTGTTTTTGAACAGCATATTAATGCTTAGAAGCTTAGCAACTCTGGCTGTAGGTGCCTCTACAGATCTAAAGACCTACCTGAGGAAGCGTTGTAACAGGCATGCTAAGGTAAGAACTGAATCTAGGGTGCCTGATGAATTTCAAACAGAAAAGAACACTTAACTGCTTTATCTTACACCGATGAGTAGACCTGAAATTGCAAGTATGGAAATTTTATGATCTTTAAAAGGACTTCTCCAGAAAGCAGCTTTTTATATGCCCTATAAAAGATCTTTCAGTTTTAATTTTATAAGATTGAGGTGCTCAGAAATTATGGGTACAGTCTTGGTACACACAATATGATTCATCATTTGTTTAAAGGATGCAGGATTCCACTTTCTTTCTTTAAAGTTCATTTTTGTCAAAGTACTCTTAAGTGTTTGGCATTAGCTACATATGTACATATAGCTGTCCTGCAGAATATATGCTATAACAATATATGCTATTAATATGCTATTAAAAAGAAGTAATTAAAATCCACTATCACTAGGTTAAATTAGTTACCAGGGAGGTATTCAATAAAAAATCTGTCTCAATTAAGTATACTGCAATAGTATTTTACATTTATATAGCACCTTACATTTGGTGTTTGACCAATTAGACCAAGAGAGCGATGTTAAGTCACAGCAGGTCCCTTTGAAAAAGGGCAACAGCTAGCTGTCAAGTTGTTCTACTTCACAGTGGGAAACTTTTCATGAAAACACTGGGCAAAGTCCTAATCTTGTAACATGTAATAGGGATTTGTCAAATTCTGGAGGAAAACAATTCGACTCCAGAATGACATTGGTATCAATGCTCTTCAATAGCCTCAGTATTTTAGCCATAATGATGATTCTTTTGTCTGACTACAGTCTAGGGTGTCTACAGTGGGGATGAGAGCCAAATTATCTGACTCAAATTTGAAGAGACTCTAAATATTTTAAACCTGTTGTTAACACTACACACCTCCTCCGACAGAACCCAAAGCTGTTCTGGCTGTACTGTGTGTACAGTTTTATTAAAATCCCTCAAAAAGACTGTGTCTTTGCAAAAAATATATACCCTCTCACATTTCCTGTAATAAAACTTGGGTCTTTCCTTATTTACTCAATCAAAAGTAGTAAATGTTATTCTCAAGAAAAATAACCCCTCAATCTCAATCTGTAGATATGTGTGCTCACTTTATAAAGTGGGCTAACAATAACAGTAATAATTACAAGGATGTGTCATCACACAAAATAATGTTTTCTATCTTGCTATGGAATCATTAAACAGTAAATGCGTTTGGGAAATGGTTTCGTAAACAAAGCATGTTGTCTACCAGTGATATATGTAACAATTATTTTCCTTTGTTTTCCTTTTTCTTCATTTTGAAGTCACACAAGAACTTGATGAAATCAGCTATATTGGAAAGGGTTAATGGCTGTGGTCAGTAAACTGAAGCCACTGCAGGTGTGAGGTTTAATTGAGAGACAGATGCACAAAGACAGCAGGTAGAAATGGAAATTAGGTTAGGAAAGGAACAGGGCAAGGTGAATGCAGAATTCTGTAACCTAAATAAAACCATACCCATATCAACTGTGTTTGCCTTTGCTCTGTTCTTTGTAAATGATGTCAAGCAGTTTGTATTTTATAAGAAGCTCATGATGTTGCAGTACATATTCTCTAATATGTGCAAGCATTCCTCACTAGTTATTCTCTTTCTTCCAGAAAAAAAATTTCTTATGAGAATAGGGAGTACGTTCTCATTTTCTAGCTGCTGTTTGACATGCATAAGGGGGTATTTTTACTTACACCCTAGATGAACTAATGATTTTATACGCTGCTTGCTGAGCTTCTAACAGGAAATATATCCTATTGCTCACATACCGTTAAAATTAATCGCCTAATAGGAAAGGCCAAGTGCTTCAATCACAACTCTTTCACAATATATTTTACAGTGTATGTTTTCAGAGGGGAAAAAAAAAAAATGTTAATAGGAAGTTCTGCAATCACAACAAGATGGGAAGCCTGGGGTTAAGACTATTGTTGCAGCACTGCTGAGCCCTAGTGGCAGGAAGCAGCTTATACTGGAAGCCAAAAGGTAACCTTTGGCCAGGATTTTGCAGCATCAGAAAGGTTTGGTTGAAGTCAGTACCCACCTGCTTAGCTGGAAGGCCTTTGATAATGCTGACATGGACCACTAAAAGCATATATATTAAAAATATATGCATACAAATAAGTTATTTCATCTGCTCAAATCTGTCTTAGTTCTTTAAATCTCTGTTTCAACTCATTTCAATTTAGGGTAGGCATGTCTAAACAATCTTTTCCTACAATTTCATAGTTGATAAAACACAGGGACAAAATTTCTTGCAAAGCTGCTCACTGTAAGCTTCTCACATTATGTTTTTTGCTTGACCTTCCTCATATTGTTAGTTTATGTGGTAAAAGTCTAGCTCCACATATAGTAAGGATCCCAGAGGAAGCAAAACAACATGGGGAGGGAAAACTAAATTAGTCAGCAACATAACACCCTGTCTCAGCTGCTTCCAGGCCTGTCAAAGGCCTCATGGGTGGGATGTCTTACACAGCACCTTAAGAAAAGAAGAACAGGGAGCTGGAGGATCTTACAGGCCGAGGAGAGTTACTGCTTAGGGTGTGTGGGACATGTTATGAGGTGTCAGGAATAGAATTTTGGGATTGTACAAGAGTTATTACATGAAGTGTAGGGGAGAAAACAGAGGTGGGGAAAAGGAGGGATCAGAGTGACTTGAGGAGAAGCAAGAACTGGAAAACAGAGGGATAGAGACATAAAAGGGCTCACTGGTCTATCTGATTGCTGGTCAGTATATTTGTCTGGCCCTGCACAGTGCCTGGTCAGTGCAATCTGTCCTCTGCCCTGGTCAGTGTAATCTGTCCTCTGTCCTATCTTTTTATTAAACTCCATTTCTGACCATCTTCCTGGGTGAGAACATCTGTATTTTGTGAACATGTGTGTGTGTGTGTGTGTGTCTGAGTGCCGTGGTCATGGGGGATGTACATCTAGGCTGACAGGAATTGGAGCATATGATGGCATGTATGTCAGTGTGAGATTGCTAGTAAATATCCATCCAGGTTAGCCACTGGGTAGGACAAGCAGCCTGGGAGACAGGCTTTGAAGTGGGTCAGGCCAGAATATGTGTGTGTCTGTGACTGATGTGGGATGCATCCTGTAATCGTCCTGCATCACGCATCATCGCTGGGTAGAAAAGAGGACATGATCTTGAAGGAAGCTTGAAAAAGCCTTGAGATTTGTGGTAAGCTAGCAAAGGATTATCGGAGTAATATGATTCACTCTAGCTTCTTTGCAAATTATTATTTTATTCTCATTTTTCACAATGATTATTGATAATTTATAACACCATAATCACAAACAAAATTCAATAACTTTATTTCCCACTATAAAAACAGTATCTGATGGACTAACATTTGAATGCTATTATGAATGCTTTTTATTCCCAAAAGTTATATTCAGTCCCGATTCTGGCAAATAACCAAAGACACCTTTTGCAGAGTGTGTGTGTGTGTGTGAGGGGGGAAATCCCATGTCTGTAATATAGTGTCATAGAATCATAGAATGGCTAGACTTGGAGGTACCTTACAAATCATTGAGTTCCAACCCCCTTGCCATGGGCAGGGACACCTCCCAGTAGACCAGACTGCTCAAAGACCCATCCAGCCTGGCCTTGAACACTTCCTTGAACACTTGCCACGACTTCTCTGGGCAACCTATTCCAGTGTCTCACCACCCTCACAGTAAAGAATTTCTTTCTAGTATATAGTCTAAACCTCCCCTCTTTCAGTTTAAAACCATTACCCCTCATCCTACTGCTCCTCTCTCTGACAAAGAGTCCCTCCCCATCTCTCTTATAGCCCCCTTTAGGTCCTGCAGGCCGTTATAAGTTCTCCCTGGAGCTTTCTCTTGTCCAGGCTGAACAACTCCAGCTCTCTCAGCCTGTCTTTAAGGTGCTCCAGCCTTCTGATCAATTTCATGGACCTCCACTGGACTCTTTCTAACAGGTCCATGTCCTTCCTATATCAAGTTCTCTTTGATGAATGATATTGATTAGTGATATCTACATCTAGCTGACCTTCACTGGCTTATTTAGGCAATTGCACGTCCCAAAACTAATGGAAGCCTTTCTAAAACATCACTATAATAACTCACCCAATAAAGTAATTATACAGATCAAATTAGGGGGAAAGGGGATGAAGATTTTTAATGAGCTATACTGCATAACCTATATACAATTTATAAGGCATTTATTAAATACATCTATTCACACCTAGTCATTCAGAGTCTGAGTGTACACACAGAGATTCTGATAAATCATAATGGGCTGAGACAAATGCTATGCATAGGATAATGAGCATTTTTAGCAGACAATTTATCAAAATCTCCTGATAAAGTTGCCAGTTTTTCACTTCAGTGCAGATTATAGGTATAATTCCCTCGAGCATTAGCTAGCTGATTAAAAGATTTTCTCTTCCAGTTTTCTTATGAACTGAATAAATGACAATCTTACTTAATTATGTCTATATTGCACTCTTAAATGGAGTTAGAATGAGAAATAACTGAAAAATAATATAAGGGAACAAACATTTATAGGAATCCTTCTTTAATTATGCATAAGCTATTATTTACTCTAGGTGCACACAAAACTGACTTTGTTTTGTAAATTTACAGCTTAACCAAAAAATAAAATGAGACTAACTAACCATGGCTTGCAGGAAACTGTCTCCATTGCAAATGAGGTGCTAACTGGAGTATATACAGCTGTGGTTGGCACTGATAACATGAGCAGTTCTGAATTAAATCTTCCCTAGCAACTCCTTAGTGCCTAGCAACTTCCTGAAAGATGTTCAAACAGTAACAGTAGATGATGTTTAAAAAAAACAGAAAAGATGTAGGAGTTAAAGAGAGAAAGAGAGAAAGAAAGGAAGAAAGAGAGAAAGAAAGGAAGAAAGAGAGAAAGAAAGGAAGAAAGAGAGAAAGAAATGAAGAAATGAAGAAAGAAAGAAAGAAAGAAAGAAAGAAAGAAAGAAAGAAAGAAAGAAAGAAAGAAAGAAAGAAAGAAAGAAAGAAAGAAAGAAAGAAAGAAAGGAAGAGAGAGAAAGACAGAAAACAATAAAGAAAATGCAAATTTACTTATTAAAAAATCTGTGGAGCAAAGAAAGTTTTCAGAAACATGAAGAGGTTTAACAAGAATGTAGACAAATCTATTGTTAGCAATTATAACCTGAGAAGTGCCAATTTGAAATTAATTTACCTAACTGAAAAGTTTTGGACCTTTTTTCCTACTGAATAAAAGTGTAATCTAAATTCCTGTTTCTGCTGCAGAAATTAAATATAAAAATCAGCACAGAGGTGCTGATCCTTTGAAATATTAAATTTCTGTTTGGCTAGTCAAAACAGTGATCTATGAAGCAACAAAATGATACTTAAAAGGGGTATCACATTTAGGATGTCTTTCTGTGCTCTTTGAATGATATCACACTGCAGCTTAAAAGTTCCTTAATATTGAGATCTTTCAAACATGACATTATGATTTATGATACTCCAGAGTCACCTATGGCTTCATCAAGTTTGAGAAATTTTATGGTCTAGTATGAAGAAAAGTGATCCAAAGAACATATTATACTCCATATATTAGTTACTGGGTGATATAAAATGGTATGACAAAAAAAGGTTTATCACTTGTTCTGTCTCCAACAGACATTAACTTACAAGAATACAGTTTTAAAAAACATGAGGTTCATCTGAAAGAAATTATTTCTTCATCATATCAGTTCTAATCATCAACACTAAATTAATTTCTATGTAATTTGGAAACCCAGCAACTTCTGGTTTTAAGCTCTCCTTCTTTAGAAATGAATCTATTAGAAATTCCAGACTTTGTTTTACAAGAGCATACCACTACTTGTTCCTCTGACTGAATTTTTAACCTATTCAAAATACTGCACTGTGCAGTTTATTAAATAATAACCATTTTTTAGTAAACTTATAGTATCTTTTCTTAGGTTTCCAGTCTTAGGTGCAATCTTCGGAAGTCAACATGTACACTTCCCTGGGACTCACAAGAGAAACTCCTTGTGAAACGTGGTGGGAACATGGGACACCTCCACTCAGTCTCAGCAGCAACTTCAGCTACAAGACTTTCAGCGGGGGTGTTTCCAGCTTTTATGGAGCTTTTAGGTACATGACTTGCATAGCCACTTTATGATACACATATCTCTTGTGTGATATCACTAACCAGGGATTGAGAGACTGATTCAAGATGACTTTCTTCTTCCGATCTGCCACATATTCAAGTATCCTACCTACACAGCCTAGTGGAGAATAACATCTTTGTACACACAAAACCAAGATATATAATATGCACTTGAGCGGAATTTCCCATATGAGCCACTGATATTTTTGTTCTTACCTCATATTTGAACATGGTGAACATTTGGATTGTGCAATAATTCAGCTTGAAAAAGTGTAACTAGTAACTTATTGCTAAAAAGTATATTTTTCTATTCAATGCAAATAATTTAAAGGGCGACTATTGCACATAACCAATAAAACTACAAAAAATATTTTTTTAATTTTATTTCCTAAAGGGCTTTTGACTGTGAGGATTCTGAAGGTTTTTGAAACTTGATTTGAGAACCTGGGATTTAGGTGATGTATTGGGGCATACCAGGTTAAATCCCAAATAAAATGTTATTGTAGGCATATTTGAAATTCCTGGACAAAATTTGTCCTGAATGCTTTTTATCTCACAGCTCATTTTAGAACTTCCTGTTTTTTCCTAGCCCTTCCTGCCTGACTACAATTTCATGTCATGTTCACCTTCTCCTTACAGTTGTGTCAGCACAAAAGTTTATGGGACTGTATGGATACCCAGGTTAATTTACTGGGAAAAAAGAAGGAAAGGAGTAAACGGGGAAGAGGTAGACAGAAGAAAGAAGGGAATGTGTCTCTGTCTAACTTTGCTGCCGGTGAAAATGTTCATGGAAGTATATCCTAAATCAGAAAGTTCACAAGTTCAACCTTAGTTGGGGAATGAAGAACTAGCAAACCTTTCAGCCAGCCTTTCTTAGCACTCAATAAAACATTAATTTTTCAAGTCTTTTGCTTAGCCACAGGTAGGCACATTACTGCTAATTTTCAGTTTAGGTTAAAACTCTACAGAGACCTCTGTTTTTTAGTGCCCGAGCTGGCATTTGACAATTTGTGAGGTGTCAGGTGAGTACTGATGAGGTTGAGAACTAGGTGTTGTCTTGTTAATGCTCTTGGCATGGAAGCAGAGCAAATTCACAGCAGAAAGAACCTGTAATAACCCATGGATGAGGATACAACTCAGAGTGGATGATGGGCTTTAGAGGTCTGGATACAGCAGTTTAAAACTGGATTTGAGGTTTTAACATTGCGAAGAATGAAGTTTATGATTGCAATTTCAGATTCTGAACTTTATTTACATGCTTAAAATAAGTGGCTTAAAATCTGAGACTATAAGTGGAAATCTGAAAAAAATTAAGAAAAATCATTTACATGCCAGATATTTAAGCACATAGGTCCATTTTTTTCTTTTGCATATTTTATCTAAAGGTCCTAAACTCATAGTATTATTAGAGTTTACCTCTTCTGCTCTCAGATAAAAACTCTGAACAAGAAATTTTGAGAATTTTAAAGTTTTCTTCTGTAATGTTTGATAAATGGGTACTCTGCTTTTTTGATGAGAACATTCCCAGACTTCCAAAACATCTTCCTTTGACAAGTCACCAAAAATAAACAAATAAAACTACAAATAACACAGGTAATTTCTCTACTTCTCTGTAAAATACATTAATAGATTATGTTTTTGTGTGGCCACTTCCATTGACAATTTTGTATGAGGCAAAATATTTTGATGCAGTTCTGTGCTAAGTCTCGATGAATATTATTTTTGCAAAGCACAGTCAAGTTATGCTCCTTGGCAATGACTGATATTTTATGCATTAAACATGTAATCATGTGGCAATTAAGGATGGTGATATTATATCAGAATAGTATGATTATGAAGTTCACTTTAAAACAGCATTTGGTAAACAACTTCTGTGCAGGATATCCTAGAGAATGTTGTGATTGTCTCTTATATTTCATAGAAGTTTGCCACTGAAAGATCATTGGGAAATGTTCATGAAAGACAGAGTTGTCAAAAACACCAGAGGTAATGTGTCAAAAGCAAGTATGATGTAAAACAGGGGATTTTGTCAGTTTTTATATAGAATCATAGAATCATTTAGGTTAGAAAGACCCTTTAGACCACTGAGTCCAATCATTAACTTAACATTACCAAGGCCACCACTAAGCCATGTCTCTAGGTGTCTACAGGTCTTCTAAATACCTTCAGGGATGGTGATTCCACCACTTCCCTGGGCAGCCTGTTCCAATTCTTGCTAACCCTTTTGGTGAAGAAATTTTTCCTAATATCCAATCTAAACCTCTCCTGGTACTTCTTGAAGCCATTTCCTCTTGTCCTATAACTTGTTACTTGAGAGAAGAGACTGACTTCCACCTTACTGCAACCTCCTTCCAGGCTTTTGTCGAGAATCGTAAGGTCTCCCCTCAGCCTCTTTTTCTCCTTATTGTTGCTAAACAACCCCAGTTTCCTCAGCCAGCCCTCATAAGACTCGTTCTCCAAACCCTTCACCAGCTCCATTACCCTTCTTTGGACACACTCCAGCACCTCAATGTCTTTTTTGTGGTAAGTGGCCCAAAACAGTACTCAAGGTGGAGCCTCAGCAGTGCCGAGTACAGGGGGATGATCACTTCCCAAGTTCTGCTCACCATGGTGTTTCTGATACAGACCAGAATGCTGGTGGCTTTCTTGTCCACCTGGGCACACTGCTGGCTCATGTTCAGCTGCCATTCAACCAACACCCCCCAGTCCTTTTCACCAGGCAGCTTTCCAGTGGTGCATGGGGTTGTTGTGATCTGAGTGCAGGATGTGACACTTGGCTTTGTTGAAGCTCATACCATTGGCCTAGGCCCACTGCTCCAGCCTGTCCAGATCCCTCTGCAGATCCATCTTACCCTCAAGCAGATCAACACTGCTGCCCAACTTGGTGTCATCTGCAAACTTTCTGAGAGTACACTTGATCCCCTTGTCCAGATAATTGATAAAGATATTAAACAGAACCAGCCCCAATACTGAGCCCTGGGGAACATCACTTGTGACTGGCCACCAAACAAATTCACATCCATTCATTACAACAATTTGGCCCTGGCCAACCAGACAGTTTTTTACCCAGTGAGACATACACCCATCCAAGCCATGAGCAGCCAGTTTCTCCAGGAGAATGCCATGGGAAACTGTATCAAGAGCTTTACTAAAGTCCAACATCCACAGCCTTTTCCTCATCCACTGAGTCACCTTGTCATAGAAGGAGAACAGGTTAGTCAAGCAGGACCTGCCTTTCACAAAGCCATGCTGACTGGATCAGATCACTCGGTTGTCCTGTACATGGCTGGGTGATGACAATCAAGATGATCTGCTCCATAACCTTCCTGGGCACTGAGGTCAGACTGACAGGCCTGTAGTTCCCCAGATCCTTCTTCTTGCCCTTCTTGTAGATGGGCATCACATTTGCTAACCTCCAGTCAACTAGGACCTCCCCAGTTAGCCACTGCAGATATATTATCTCAAATGGCTTGGTGAGCACTATCATATGAATGTGTCTGAACTGAAGTAGCGAAAGGAAAGTAATAACTGTCATTTCTGCTTAAATAATAAATAAACAACAAGAACAACTACATCTGAGAATCAGTCAACAAATGTCAAAAGCAGTACTGCAAAACATTCTAACTTTTACTGAAGTCTTCTGATCCTTCCTTCAATGTGACTTATAAGCTGTGTCTCCCTTATTGTTTTTGCTCAGATAAGAAACAAGTTGAAGATATTCTCCTGGACCTTCCTCACCTACCTCACCTCAGTTCATAGTGTATGGCAGTCTCTAGGGGAGGTAAACTTTCATCCTTTTAGATGAAATTAGACTGCTAATAGGTGCATACTCATCAGAACTAGCAGAACTAGTCCACAATAATGCCTTAAAATCCACATGGTGTAGAGGTTGAGCTTTCAGCTCTTTCACTGAACTGATTGGGTTGTACAATGTGTTCTTACATAGTTGGCCATAATAAGGTACAGTAACGTGTCCTGAAATTTCTAAGAGGCAAATGTACTAATTAACTACAAATCTTATTCAATGCTATAGCTACCAATTCTGCAGTTTTCAGGACAGTATCAAAACTTTTTAGAAAACCTCAGCACTAGCAAGGATAGGATTCTCCATCTGTCTTAGTTAGATATGTCAGATTCTTTTGATACCAAGAAGATGCTCTTGTACATAATCCTTTTTAAGTTTAACCTTTAACAAGCAGTTATAACATTACAGTGTAACATAGCCAACTTCTCTTAAAATGTTTGTACAATTTCTTCTAAGTAGTATTCTTTGTAGTGCTAAGTAAATGAGACACCAGCTCATCATATATTCATGATTCCAGATATTGCAAATGTCAGTGCTGTCAATGTTCTTATACTGCTGTGACATAAATAGAATAAGATAGTTTTAAATTACTGATCTCATTATTCCCTCATTCCATTTGCTCTATAATCAACACTAATATTCAAGTAACAAATAATTTCAGCAGTAAGTAATATTCAATATTTTCACTGAAAATGAAGTTCTGTTTTCTATACTACTTTCACAATAAGCTGCAACAATTGCATATTCATTTAAGTATAAAGGTATTGAAATTGACAGAGAATTGGGAACATTAAAAAACAGAACTAAATGAATAACGACTTTTTTCTACTTTATGCTTTCCCTCCTTTTGCTTTATAATTACAGGTAAACTTGAAAGCTAAAACCACATTTTTATTTAAAATATTTTCTCTTACAAGGTCTGTTTTTTTATGTATTTCCCAATTTTCAGTTTAATTTAATTTGAAAATATAAAAATTATCTTATGTTTACTTTAATTATATAACAACTTTTAAAATAGTTTCAAAATTAAATGGCTGAAAATCAGCCTAAATTTAAATCATATTTTAATGTATCTAAAATAACTATTTTTTTCTCAGAACTTTAAGAAATCTTTTTCAGAAAAAGATAATGCTTCTGAAGAAGTAGTAAATTATGAAGACACAGAAACAACTTTTTCATGTCAAGATTATTAACCTGTAGTTATAAACACAGGTAGCTGGTTTTGTTTTGGTTCCTATTTCATATCAGTTTACAAAAAAAGAGTGCAGTAAAATTTGAAGAAAGCAAATACCAAGCTCAACTATTTTGATATTGGTCTAAGAATAAGTAAATTTCAGATATGATACCACACTTGTTAGACAGCAGATAGCCACTGTTCACAAATTCTTCTTCAGAGCCCTCATATAAAAACAAGAAAGGCTGAAATGCTCCTCCTGTTATTGTCAATAACAAGCCTCCTGATAGCTACGATGTTGAGAATCAGACTGAAAACGCGCTGGATGAGAATCTGTCCACACAACCTGCAGCCAGGAATGTAAATGAGCATGTGTTAAGTACATGGGGGTATCAGAGGAAAATGCAATTTTAATTTTTTTATATGATTTTTTCGCAAAACAAATTTTTATATGTTTGTTGCTTTGGAGAAATGTAAAAGACCAGTTTCTCTTGATCAGTTTTGCTCCTTTATTGCTCCTATTACCAAAGTCTGTTATGCTCAAAAATGAAAAGGTTCAGTGTTTTTTTCAGTTCTTTCTGACTACAAGGGTTATGTTTATTGATTCAAAATGAGACAATAATAGTGATGAGGTATATAACAATGTGATTAGATCAGCACAACTTTTGTGTAGAATGCTGGATATCAAGCTTTTACAGTAAACTATGTAATAAAGCCGAAATCCAAAACATTTTTAAAAATATTAATGAAAAAATCACTCCCTCAAGAAAAAGAAAAAGTATTCCTCCCTAGTCACACTGCTAAGATCATTATTGTAGCTTAGCATTCATTCCTCATGCTCTGTGATTTATCCTCCAGGAGGCAGACAGCTGGGAATTGGCTGTATCGTTAATGCTGTGGGAATGTGCTCTAGTTTCTGTGGCAACTCAGGGAAGGTCCTGTGTTATACACACTTATCCCACATGCAGTGCCATCAATTCGAGCATGTGCACCAAGTCTGTCACTTCCCTGAAGCATCAGTCCCACTGTTTCTTTGCAGATGGACTATAAAAGATGTGGCCAAGCTGGCCAGAAACATTGGAGTGGATACTACAGAACATTATTACAGGAATGGATATAATTCACTTTTGTAGCTACACTGCACTGTTTTCTTTATAGGTCTTGATATTCTGTTTCAGAACTTTGGCCGTAACTTATTGTGCACAGATATATGTTAAGAGTTTTACCGAAATGAGTTAATCAAACCAGAATTTGCTCCCAGCAAATGTATTGACTATTCAGTTGTTTGGGTTTGTTTTGTTTCTCCTTTTTTTTTTTTTCCATAAAATGACCCTTTATTATATATGGCAATGGTTCACTTTGGAGCTTCCAGGGATTCATAGGCTTGTCTGAATGTCAAAAATCCCTACGGGGCCCTTTTCTAACACAGAAAGCTACATCAGCTCCAAAAACATCTCTTAAAAATTATCTACTGTCCTCTGAAACAAAAAAAAAAAAAACATACATAGATATACCCATGTCTACTTTTTAAAAAATAATTAGAAGAAACAGCTGGGATAAGTAAAACTAATTTTTAAGTACCAAAATTAAAAAGCATCAGTGGAGAGGTTAATTAAAGGTTAATTACACCAGCTGAATTGATAAGCAAAACTATATTGTTACTTTTGTAATCATACCTAAACTGTGACCTGAGTAAGGATTAAAAACATCCAGTTACAGACCCATATCGTAGGCTAAATAGATAAGTTAAAGATACTGCAAAAATTTATGGCTTAATTTTCACTAGTAAATACGCGAGAATTTATTTTGTTTCATTTCATATTTACTTGATGGTTAATGTATACAGAGGATATTTGGGATTTACAAAGGGTAAATTATGCTTGTCCAATCTGACAGTCTTCTGTGACATTATAACTGGATGGCTGGATGAGGAGAGCTGCAGATGTCATCTACTTTGACTTCAGCTAGCCTTTTAACACTGTCTCCCATAATATCTTCATTAAGTGGGCTGGATGAGGGGACAGTGAGGTGGATTGAGAACAGGCTGTGGGAAAGAACTCAGAGGGTTGTAATTAAAGAAGCAGGGTCCATTTGGAGGCCTGTAATCAGTGGTGTCCCACAGTGGTCAATACTCAGCCCAGTCTTGTTCAACATATTCATCAATGGCCTTGATGAGGGAACAGAGTGTATCCTCAGCAAGTTTGCTGGTGACACCAAACTGGGAGGGCTGGCTGACACTCCAGAGGGCTGTGCCACCATCCAGTGTGACCTGGACAGGCTGGAGAGCTGGGATGACAAGAACCTCATGAGGTTCAACAAGGGCAACTGTAGGGTCCTGCAAGTGGGGAGGAAGAATGCCAGGCACCAATAGAGGTTAGGGGTGGACCTGCTGGAAAGCACTTCTGAGAAGAAGGATCCGGGAGTCCTGGTAGATAGTAAACTTTCCACGAGCCAGCAACGTGTCCTTGTCACCAAGAGGGCCAATGGAATCCTGGGCTGCACAGGGAAGAGTGTGGCCAGGAGGTCGAGGGAGGTCATTCTCCCCCTCTACTCTGCACTGGTGAGACCACAACTGGAATACTGCATCCAGTTCTGGGTTCCCCAATTCAGGAGAGACAGGGAACTACTGGAGAGAGTCCAGCATAAGTCAACAAAGATGATTAAGGGATTGGAGCATCTCCCTTATGAGGAAAGTCTCAAAGAGGTGGGGTTCTTTAGCCTGGAGAAGAGAAGACTGAGGGGAGACCTTATCTGTGTTTATAAGTATCTTAAGGGTAAGCTGAAGGAAGATGGAGACGGATTCTTTTCAGTGATTTCCAGCAATAGGACAAGGGCCAATGGGCACAAGATAGAAGAGAGGAAGTTCCATTCAAATATGAGGAAAAACTTCTTTTTGGTGAGGGTGATGTATCACTAGAAGAGGCTTCCCAGGGAGGTTGTGGAGTCCCCTTCTCTGGAGACCTTCAAGACCTGCCTGGATGCAGTCCTGAGTAATGTGCTCTAGGCAATCCTGCTTTGGCAGGGGCATTGGACTAGGTGATCTCTAGAGGTCCCTTCCAAATCTGACAATTCCGTTATTTAACTCATGCATAAATAACTCAGTGGGTAGTTGCAATGTTCTGTTTATGTCAGAGGGATTCAGATGAAATATCTAACTCCTATAATCCATGTCTGTCCTGAAGAACCAGACAGTCATGCTAGTTACTCAGTGTTACAGTACAGCAAATGGAAAGACCAGTTTGTGCAAACAATTTAATTCCTGGCAAGCACAGGGAACCAGGATGCAGTGCTCTGTTCTGCAAATGGAATAAGCATGGTTGCAAAATAATTATATTTTCTCCCCAGTTATTCTCATTAAAAGACTGACACAGAAAAAGTTCTGATGATCAGAGACCTTCTTCTAAGTATTTGTCTCACAACATGTTTTTTTCCTGTAGCTCACTCAATTCTACCTCCTTTGTAGATTCCTCTTTCATTTCCCACAATATTCCTAAAAAGGAGTTATATTTTTTAAAACTTTTTGCTTTCTCTTATAATTTCTGTGAATAATTATAATATAGGCAAAAGGCAGGTGAATACTTACTTAGAAGGTAAATGAAAAATCAAGGGATGAAAGAATTTGGTTTTGCCTGGATATAGGGCACCCGCACTGAGACACGTGATACCAACATCCGGTCAAAGAAGAATCTTCCTTCATTCGAGATCTCACATTCTTTCTTACAGATGACTATTTCCCATCCACATAAACAGGAAAATTAAAAATGCATCTTAAAATTACCAGTATCCTAGTGTCTGCTGTCTTCAGTTGGACTGCAAAAACAAGAGAGGCTGAAGAGGGAAGAGGGATCGGAACCAGCCTTCCGCATTTCAGATAAGCTGGATGACACTAATAACCCAACTACTGGCAGCATATAAATGAGCATGTTCCCCACACATCTCCCTCAGTTAGAGCCACCTGCTGTGCTAAATAAATCTGAGTGACCCTTGTGAGATTTGCTCAAGGTTCTTGACTGGCAAGAATCAACCCAAAAGCTCCCTTGTTTTCTACAGTCCTCCTCAAGTCACATCTTCCCTGCTGCCAGCAACCTGTGATAAACTTGGCCAAAACAACTGACTTCCTAACAAATCACGGAAGTTTGTAGCCTGGATTTTCTTTTCTGTAGTAACATCATCAAGCAGTACAGTATAGCCTCTCCAATTTTATTTTTTGTTTCTATTTCCTGCCCTCTCCTCACATTTTAGAAATCAGAAGGTATAGAAAGTTTATGTTATTCTGAAAACAAAGTAAAATATTATTCTTCTGTTTTTAATAAACCAGACATCAAGAGCTAACATCACCACAAACATCCCAGTAGTCCCTTGAAGATATCTCTATGATTAGTTTCATATATGTTCCCTAAGCAGGATAGTATTCTCTACCTTCAACACTATTGACAATACTAACCCTTTCCCCAGGAGCTCATATAATATGACAATGTCTACCTGTGACTATTGTGAAGCACATGTGAAGAATATTCATGTTACTTTTAAGTAATCATTACATTCCAGATGTTTAGACATTTCCTCTTATAGGACACAAAATGAAAAAAAAAAAAAAAAAAAAAAAAACAAAACCCACAGGTATTTTGTTCCTCCTTTCTTTTATCAGAATTTACTATGTGCCTTGCAGGTTAACCTGCAAATGTGACTGTTGCAGGTTAACCTCAGTTGGCAGCTAAGCAACACACAGTCACTTGCTCACTGTTGCTGCCGCCAGAGACAATGCAGGCAGAGAATAGGAAAATTAAAAGTAAGAAAAGTCCTGTGTTGATATAAAGAGAGATTCATAAGCAAAATAAAGAGGAAGAAAACAGGAAAAAAAATAAATTAGGCAAAGACAATCACTCACCACCTCTCACTATTCACCACCAAGTGGACCAATGCTCAGCCATTCTCAAAGAAACATTTATCTCACCAAAAATCACCCTTCCCTCAGTTTTTATTGCTGAACTTGGTGTTATATGGAATGGAATACATCCTTGGTCAGTTCAGGTCAGCTGTCCTGGCTGAATTCCCTCCTATTTCTTGCACACCCCCAGCCTTTTGGCGCTGCACAAATGCTACTCAGCAACAGTCAAAACATTGTTGTGTTATCAATGCTGGTTTAGTCACAAATCCAAAACACAGCACTATATGGGCTGCTGTGAAGAAAATTAACTACATCCTAGCCATACCCAGTACAATCTCCACCCTTTATTCCATACCATTTATGTTATAATCAAGTAATGTATCCCAACATCCACATTAATCTACCTCTTTCCTTTGTTTTGCACTCAGATACCTTTCCCATATCCATAACATCTCCACTGAGTGAATTTCATCCATGGCTTGGGTTCTATCTGTTATGGTGGTCACTCAGGACAAGATATATGGTGTGTTGTGTTGAGTTATTGAGCACCAAAGGCAGATCACTTCAGGTCATGGCTTCTTGGAAGGCTTATTCTCCAAGAACCCATCATTTTCAGCATAGTCTTTAACAGTGCTCTGTATAATTCAATCTTTTTGAAGGCTTATGTACAATAATGAAGTGTGATGAACCAAATCAATGCCATGTTTCTTCGTCCAGGTTCTTGTAAGGTTGTTTCAGAAATAAGTTCTATTGACTGACTTGACCTTTTCTGGGGCACCATACCACCACATAACTTGTTTTTTTCAAGACCCAGGGTGCTGTTTAGGATGGTGGTATGGGCTACAGCACATTTCCAGACATTTGATGGTCACTTCCACTGTGAAGTACATCTAATGCTTGTCTTGGTGTATGGCAGTGATAGAGACAATCTGCCAAGTGTCCCTTTATTGATGTTCAGTCACTGTCCTCTATACCAAACATGCTTTAGTCACTTGGCTTGCTTGATTATGTTATGTTTTACATTCATTAATAACTTATGCAATGATTTTGGTGGTTAGGTCCAGTCCTTGACCATAAACCCATATGTATGTTGCATAACTTTCTAGGTTTCCCAATGTTATGCAGGCCTACTGAGATATGAATAGCTCACCCTTATGTTCCAGATCCACCTGAGTCACTTTGTTTCTGCCCTGCCACCCTACTTGTTTACTGTTTTGGTGTTCTTCAGCAGCACAGCTCTTAGGCACAAACATCTACGTGATGTACCTTTACAACAGGGCTCTCTGCACAGCAGCCATGTCCTGCCATAATGCAGCAGACCAGTTGGGTGTACCTCTGTGCTGCCAGTTGGTCCATTTCCATTGATGTAGCCACCCCTATTGGGCATTTGCCACCATCTACGAGTCAGTACAGAGAGAGAGTACTGACCACTTTTCTTGTTTGGCAATCTCTGTGGCCAGATGTATAAGTCTGACTTTTGCGAACTAGCTCAATTCACCTTTTCCTTAGAAATTTTCATCACCTTCTCATGTGGGACTCCACAAAGCATCTCTCCATCTCCAATAAACCTATCAGTAAATGCAGCATATTGCTTTTTATTCTCTAGTGATTTATTATACAGTGGGCCTTTCTCACTGGCCCCAGCTGTGGAGCTCTCCCACAGGTCACCTTCTCAGACAATGCATTGAAATCTCTTCTTTCTGGCCAGTCCACATTTTTTTTTTTTTTACCCAGGACTTCAGGGCAGTTTGGGTTCCCTATTTAAACCCAATGTGCAATCTGCACTACTCACTTACTCCACATTGTTTTGGTTACATGATGTCTATTGGGACCCCTTTGTTTGAATATTTAGCACATCATGGGCAATTGTGGTTCCAAGAGGAGCTGCACTTCAACACCAACTACTTCTGAAGTGGCTCACCCCATCTTGTATGCTGCTAATAACTCTTTTTCATTTGGGGTACGGAAGACCTTAGATCCTCTATATCCCCAGCACCAAAACCAAGGATGTCAACTTCAAATCTCTCTGGGTGCTTTCAGCCAGAGGCTCCATGAAGAATCATGCTTCCAGACTGGTGCAGAGAGTATTTCTCTCATCCAGTTGGGTCCAGACTGTCCCAAGAGCTACCACACAAACTCTCTCCTGTTTGATCTACTCAAAGGTTTGTCACTGATGGAGGAAAAAGTTCTTCTTTCAGGTGACTTGACACAGAGGACTCACAATCTGACTGTTATAGATTAATTTTGCTCAGCAGCTGAGTACCACAGCTGCTTGTTCAATCTGCATTGGCTGGCTGTGTGATGATCAGTTGATAGCTGAGGTTAATCCACAAGAATTCTCAGTCATATTTATGATGCCATATTCTCAAAGCAGTGTTGGTAATTTCACTGGAGTTGCTGAAAGAACTGGACAATATTCAGTATACTTGAAGGCTTAGAGACTATAAGTATAAATAACAAGAAAATGCCTTTATAATCTACATTGCTGCTTCAGATCACATATAAATGGTTCAGTATGATATGTAATGGTATGTAAATAGCTATAAATGGTACAGAGCTATATAGTATATAGCTATAAATGGTAAATAAATAAATGTTATATAAATAGCTATAAAAATATTTTAGCTATCTTTATATTACTGAACTTATTAAATATAAAATGAAATTATTTCACGCTCAGAGATATGTCCTGTAGCTGAAAAAAAAAGAGACAAGTGAAAATGGAAATGTAGTTTTAATGCATAGAATTTGAGTTGTCATATGTGTTAATTCCTTAGCCTACTACCCAAGGAAAACCTTCCTTAATTTTCCAGCTCACAGACATGGAAAGAATGAAGAAACAATGCAAGGAAGCAAGGTTAAAATATAACGGCCATTTTTGAAAAGTCTGCACTACATAATAGGTTGATACGCTCAAGCTAACTTTTTTTTTTCTTCCCTTCTTAAAATACCCAAAGCAAAACCCCCAAGGATAAGCAGCCTAGACATTGCTTACCTCATTTTGTAAGGTTTTGCTTCCCAGGCTAGTCTATGCTAGTGATGGTTCTTTGCTGCTAGTATTCAACCTAATGAGATGAAAGCTACAGGCACACACAGACACCTTACAATGCGGTCCTGCCACTATAGAATATATCTGAACCCACTGGCAAGAAAAGCCATAAAGAGCATATACTCAGGACTATTTCACATGAAACTGCTCTTATTATGACTTAGCAGCAAGATTTTCCTGTTGTTTTCTCCATCTAAGAAACTAGGAGTATGGATTTAAAAACAAGTTTTTTATTGAACAACTATGGAAATTAATATAGTCCAAAGCCACGAGACACTAGGTACTGTTCATGAATTGTAGCAAGCACATATTTTATCCCAAAAGCAAGTTATATGACTGTTTTGGGAAGGACCACACAACTCATACAGCAATCTATTAAGGTTGCTGAAAGCAAATTATATGACTGTTTTGGGAAGGACCACACAACTCATACAGCAATCTATTAAGGTTGCTGAGCACATCATTAAAAGCATAATTTGACTTCATCAGGATTTAAGTGTTTCAATAAAAATAATAAAAGTTAGACAGCTCACATTTGCTTCAGGATGAATGCTGTTCAGGCACAGTGTTCCGTAATTAACCACTCTTCTACATCCCTCTGCTTTGTTTTCCTTGTCTCCTCTTCCTCAACAGTTTCTCACTAAATGAGACTGAGCTGTGATTTCTTTTAAATGGCAGTGCCTTCCTCACAAGTCTAATCCACAGGCAGCAGGTGCATGTTACTCCATGATAGCATCACTTTACTAGCAAGGAGTAATTATGAGAATGAAACAGTTGTCATACTTGTTATCAAGTACATTCATTTATTGTTTAAGAAAACACCATTAAACAGTGATCTAATACAAAAGCTAATATATAATAATCTGACATCTGCTTCAAAGTAATTACATTCAAAGTCCTCAAAGATGTAACAGAATATGTAGGAAAAAATTAAGTACACGTTAATATCACTGAAAACTTCGTAGAAATCGATGGTGTTTCTCTTTAACAGACACCAGCTGCTGTTTTAAATCCCATGTAGTTTTATTATCTACAGATATGAAAACAAGTGATCTTTTGCATTAGAAAATATCAGAAAAATATGGTGTAAAAGAAGAAATGAGAGAAACTCCCCCAACAAAAAGGAATCTCTATGAAACGGCAAAATAGAAGTTTCTCTTTTAATAAACACTATTTCTTTTAAATATAAAATATTTTGGTGAGACACTGGAACAGGGTGCCCAAAGAAGTTGTGGAAGCCCCATCTCTGGGAGTGCTCAAGGCCGGGCTGGATGGGGCTTTGAGCAACGTCCAGTGAGAGGTGTCCTTACCCATGGTAGGGGTGTTGAAACTCGATGATCTTTAAGGTCCCTTCCACCTATAACCATTCTATGATTCTATTTATATTTTATATAGAAATATAATATATAATATTTATATATTAATATATAAATAAAATATAAATATGTTCAGTTAAAATATGTATATATCCTATATATATATGTATGTATGTATGTATGTTCAGTTCTATGAGCATATTTACCCTACAATGGAGAAAAATTGTAAGGATTTTAAGAATATTTGGCAACACATGCTCACTCTTTATAGGTTATAGTGGAGTCCTAAAACAAATGGATCCAGATGGCTATTCTACCTCATCCTCCATGTGGGAATATAGAGACTGGACATGGCAAATATGCCTGGAAAAGTCATCCTCACAGGCTGTTGTACAGCTGTTACCAGACCTACTGGAATAGTCACTTTTGTACTACTATTTTTAACTTGTGCATGGAGGGTAGGAAAAACGTATCTATTTATTCATATATCCATACAACCCAGACATGTATTTCTTAAGCAATTAATTTCTGTTTAATGTCTTCCTATTCAACTGTTTTGGAGGAAGACTAGGGCTACTCTCTCCCCCACAGGGAGAACAGCAGAGCAAGATCTTGGCATTGTGCAGCTCTTTATTGATATGCATGTAAATTAGAAGAAAATTTATCTTTAGCATCCTGCAATCCAGAAGGAGGAGGAGTAAAAATTGTTCCTGCTGAACAAGAGTAAATGGATCACTTCTCTATCTCTTGAAAGATTTAGAAGGTGGAGGGAAAAAACTAAACACCAAAATACAACAACATTACCATGACTGTCATTTTGAATAAGGGGATTACAAAATAAATGGTGTCTTCTAATTCAGGCATTGGTAAGTGTGTATGTTTTACATAACTTCAGAACACAGAGACAAACATAAACTTCAAGTTATCAAAGCTTATCTATAAACAAAATTGGTTATATATAATGCTTTAAGATCTGCTCTCCTAGAGTTAATGAATTTATTGTTAAGTTTTATTGTGTAATTGCCTGTGTTTAACAGATTTATAGTACTTCACAAAAAAAAAATATTTTCTGTTCCTTTCTTCCTAATGTGGCTTTATCTAATAGAACACACATTTAGGCACCCTGTATCTGGTCCTACTGTTTAATAATAATAATAAGCATAATAAGTTACAAAATGCCACAAGTGGAAAACTACAGAGCTCTGTAATAAAGTAATAATGAATTTGTATCCTACATCCTCCAATGCTGAGAACTAAAATTGACTCTGTCCTTATACTGGTGCCTTCATTTCTATATGTAAGCCCCACTTGCACACATATCTCATAAAAATCATCCAGAAGGGAATGTGCCCCCCCTTTTCAAACCTGAAGTAAATTGGGCTTTAGGGAGGGGAATTATTACATTCCCAGGGGATAGAACTCAGCTACCTCCTCCAAGCCATAGATATAGAGGTAATTTTGTTTCTCCACAGAAACTTTCTTTTCTTCAGGCTAGAGGCAGATGTCAAAGCTAACTTCCTGGCCTCCTGAGTCGACTGACCTTCTGCGGCTCATCCTGCCCACACCCAACACATCAGGGAAGCTCTGTGGTGCCACACTTGTGTACCATGTGGCACAAGGCAGGTGAACCACTAAGGTTTTGAAGGTCCAGACTTCTCTGAACCCTTAAAGCTAGAATACATTTCTCCCTCTAATATGTATATAGTTTTCCAACTGCTCAGCAGGTGCATAAATTGTATTATGGCATTCAGCCCAGTGCCATAACAGAGATGTAGTTTCAGTTTACTGTTTATCCTGGCTGATGCATTAAAATTATATCCTCAATCACCCTTCATTCACTTCAGTTTCATTCAAATAGATAAGCTTATAACATGGTGGTGAAATTACAAATTTATCCACAATACATGTGTGTAGTGCCAGTGCTAAATGTGCAGATATCAGAATGAAGAAATTCGTGGTTGTATTTCTCAAAAATTTTGCTTGAAACATGCAACCTGCTCAAACCGAAGAGCTACAGAGGTACAAAGTTTAAGAAATACACATACTGCTTAATTTGTGTTTAAACATTGCTTAAATTTATGAAGAACAGGCTATGTGTCTATCTGTACTTCATACTATAAAAAATAGGAAAAAATACTAGCAGTTAAAAAGCTTAAACTTCATCTATGTGTTTTCATACATATGAAATTCCCTTTACTGCATATCCTGATTTTAAAATTCTCACAGCTGATAATAGCTTCAATTGCAACATCCATTTCCAGCCAAGAAATCCAAATATTAGTTGTATGCAGTTAAATCTATTAATACCAAAATAAGATGCAAAGTCCCTGAAAGAGTGAATAATTAAATATCAGAGGAACTATTCTTCCTGATTTTTAGATGTGATGCATATGAGCACTAGGAGAAGATTCACAATATTTTTATATTTCCTATATAAATTACAACCAAGTATTGGCATATAAATTTAAATAATCCTTAGAACAACCAGTATTTCTGCAGCATGCAATTTTCTGTAGGTTCAAAAGTAAAATGTGGATATCTGGTTTATTTGTCATTTCTCTATCGAGGATCTTTTGTCTAATCAGGGTGTTTGTTTGCAATATATTCCTAAAAATAGAAGCAAATTAAATTATTTGTCTTCACAGCCCATCGACTTTTATCTAATCAGAGTCCCTTATATACTGATTTCTATTCTAGTTCATCTATTTATATTGCATTTGTTTTTGGGGTTTTTTTTCATCTTCTTCTCAGCCACACGGTTACCATCAATGATGTTTTTGTTTAAACATAAATTGCCCTTCTCTGACTCATTGCTCTCTTGATGGAAGAGACAAGTAGATGGCAGAACTGAACACCATAAGATACAGATAAGTACAAATACAGCGCTGACTGAGTTCCTGAAGTCAGCTGGAGCTAAGGCATTCAGGAGCTGACCAGATCAATTCCTAAACCTACAAAAAATAACAATGCTAGGATTATGAATGCACACACTTTTTTATTCTTTTTTTCTTTAACAAATTATAACACATAATTACCCTTTCTCTGCAGGATGTAGAGAGCGAGAAGGAGAGAGGCCACATGCAAATATGAAGTTTGAGTAACAGCATAAGAAGTATAGAAAATGATAAGGCAAAGAAATTGTTTTCTGTATCAATACAGTCTTTTATTCATGTGTATTTCTATAGAAAGTTGACCTTTAAGGATTTGCAAGTATCATTGCTACAAACATTCATTTTGAGGAGGTCATAAAACATACAAAAGAATTTGCTTGAGAGAAATCACGGTCGACAAGATACTGTCAGCCTTAGGACTGCATCAGGAGAGAGGTTTCTGGTGAGAGTGTGTAAATACCAGTGTGTATAACTGCATGGCATGGTTATATTCATGTAGCAATTCCAGTTGAAGCAATCTGAAGGGGAAAAACAGGACTAAGAGAAATTTTAAGGGAAAAATTTAGAGATTTAGATGAGATACAAGGAAAAACTCTTCTATGACTCTATGATCACTTATCAGTTACTGTCATGGGCAAAACAGACTCAACTTGGGAAAATTAATTTAATTTATTGTCAGTTAATAACAGAGTAGGATACTGACAAATAACAAAACGAAAAACATCTTCCTCTACTCGTACATTCACACACCTCTACCCAAACTCATCTTCACTCTTAAGTCTTCTACCTCCTCATCCTTGAGCAATGCAGGGGGATGGGGAATACGCATTGTGGTCAGTCTGTAATCCCTAGTCCCTGCTGCTCCTTCTTCTTCATGCTCTTGCCCTGCTCCAGTGTGGGGTCCCTCCCACAGGAGGCAGTCCTTCATGACCTGCTCCAACATCAGTCTTCACCATCGGCTGTAATTATTCAGCTGATGCAGCATGAGACCTTTTCATGCAATACAGTTCTTTTCTTTAGGAACATATTGCTCCAGTGTCTTAGTCACCTAAGAACTGAAATATATCATTCAAAAGTTCCTTTGCATCCTGTAACTCAATGTCCTTTACTGCCGGTAGGAAATCCATACACTCCATCATCTATCATCTCATTTATTTTTTTTTTAGGTTTTCAATTGAGGAGTTTCTGATTTTACTTGACAGCAGTTAAGCAAAGTTTCTTCTGAGTATATGGTGGTAAACCTAAGGGTCAGTCCTAAAATAAATGGGCTTGGAAGAACAGCAATCATCAACTAAAAAAGTAACATTCAACCTATATTTGCTAGATTGGGTGAATGGCACAGCAGTTCACCCAGTGTAACAACAACAAAAAAAAAAAAAAAAGGAAAGGTCAGATCAGCTCTATCATCAAACACACAAAGACTTTAAAAAAAAAAAAAAAAAAAAAAAAAAAAAAAAAAACAAACAACAGATTATTGGAATAGTGCCTGAAATCTGCAAAGAAGATCTAATTTTGAATGGACTGGGTAAAAAGTAAAAGAAAATTAATCTTGTCTCCTTGCCATTCTCCTCAAGGTCAGCTGTTTTATTTTAGTGAGATGGCATCAAGAAATTTCAATGTCCCCTGACGTTAACTCTCAGTCCTGAAGGCATTTAGAATTCATTTATTGTTTGTTTTGATGAGGCAAGAATGTGAGTGACAATAATGCTTAACATGTTTTGAAGGACAGCTTAACAACAACAATTCCAGCAGGTCAATGTAAGCTCACTGTAAGTGACAAGGCCATCCACACAAAATCAAACAACTTTCCAAACCTCCAAATGTCAGTAAGAGCTATGCAGACTACACAACAACAAGGACAGGCAATTCCAATTTTCACAAATCATCTTTGTATTACCTATCCAGTAATTTCTGAGTGCTCAGTTAATCATCCATGTTTGTGCATACAAGCCTTTAACCAGTAGTTAAGTAAAAAGCATATTATTTTTCAGAATGAACAGGCTACAAGATAGGAGTAGTCTTTATAAAATGAGAAACAGAGGTTAAGCTTAAACATGTAGGAATATGTCTTATGTAACTCATTAAATAACATTAACCTTTTTTTTTTTTAGTTTATTGAGAATTAAATAGCAAATTCAAAGCCAGAAATCTTAAAGTTTTTAATTTCAGTGTTGTAAGGTACTAGAAGTTTTAATTAAACAGGGAAAGAATAAAATCTATAAATAAGTAATAAAATACATTTTAATTAAAATAAGATTTCTGATTTTTCTCTTTCTAAAACAGATTAACACAAAAACTTCTTAAGGAGCCATTGCCAAGATACAGCAGCTGGATATTTGAGGACTAATTTTCAAGGGTAATGAAAAGCTTTCATATTGAAATTTTGTATCCAGAGATTTCTAAGTCAGAAGTATGATAACCAGTTTTACAGATGGAAGAGTTCTTTAAATATGACCAAAAAAAAAAAATGCAAGCTTGAATTACCTTTGTTAAATAAAGCTCTGATGAATTCTTCCACTTTAGAAGGGCTGAGAAGAAGCATTCACAAATCTCTACCTAGCTTTTATAAAGCAGCCTATATGAGGCTGATAAGGAGTACGATTCTGATTTTGCAGACAATTGGAACTAGTGTATAAAAAATTACATTATTTTATAATGCTCATTAAAACTATAGTTATTATAGATTTGTGTTTATATAACTGCATGTCACCATATACTTTAGATAAGGAAAGGTTCTCAATGCTTAAGTGGATCACTTGAAGTAATACCAACCAGTTAAACACCAACCAGTTAAACACCAACCTGAAGTAGTACAGTCGCTTTTTAAACAAAATTGAGCTTAATGTATTTACATACTCTTTAATTGGACAACACATATTAGTGGCAGTAGTGATTGACCTTCAATATATTGATTTTTGCTATAACTTATATCTGACTGGATAATTTTTTACTGAGCCCCGAGCAGACTAAGGAGGTGTCTCCATAGGAATCAGAGTTTTTCCCAACAGTCTTCCATAAAGTCTTTTTTAATGTCTATCGGAAACATTAAATATTGCAGAAACACCTTGTTTTCCAGCCACTGGAATAAAAAAGCATTTAATTTCTCAAGCTATTATGGACAGACTTACCAGGGGAATACATAGATATATTCACTTTAAAAATAATAAATATTTCCAATAGCAAATGTAAGAAATTTGTAACAGAAGATGTATAAAGAATAAAATAAACTTCCAAAAAATCACCTACAGCATAAATATCCTTTGCAGAAGATTTAACAAACTTAATAAATTTTCAATTTTTATTTGAGGTTCATAAATACTGCCCTAAGAAAGCACTCAAAATCATATCACTGCTTAAAATCTGTTAGTCCATCTTTTCCTGATAAGCATAGTGTCTGAGTCATAGTACATTTTCTATAAAGTAAAAATGCCATTTTTAAAAAAAAATTCCACGTAAAGAAATAAATTTTTAATTATTTAACATAAATTTACAATGCTGCAGTGTCATCACTGGAATATTTTATACCTAGATGAGTGTGATTTATTCATGTTTAAATGCCTACTATAGGCAAAAGTGCCAGCAAAAAAAGTGACCTTACAAGCTACACTTAATGAGATAAATATATTTGGTGTTTTTAAGAAAAGCTTATTTGGGGGAATTTATTTTAGATTGTATGAAATTCATCTATAAATAATTTGGATGCAGTAAAAATTTAAGAACTCTTTAAAAAGTATTTTTAAACAATTTGAAGCAGTTTCTACTAAGATTTTATTCTGGGTCACCTCACAGAGCTAAAGTATTCAGTCTTGTATTATTTCACATGGTGAGCAGAAGTAACTGCAAATATTCATGATGCAAATATGGATGTTGTCTTGGGCAGAGCGATGAAGAAGTCATGGAGTTTTCAATTCTTGTAGAAGTAAGGTGGAGAGCCAGCAGAACTGCCACCTGTTGGACTTCTCAAGGGAAGACTTTGGACTGTTTAGGAGCATGGTTGAGAGTGTCCCTTGGGAGACAGTCCTGAAGGGCATAGGTGCCCAGGAAGGCTGGTCATATTTCAAGGAGGATATCCTAAAAGCACAGGAGAAGGCCATCCCCAGATTCCATAAAATGAGCTGATGGGGAAGAAGACCAGCCTGGCTAAATAGAGAGCTTTGGCTGGACCTCATAAAAGGAAAGTTTACCATCTCTGGAAAAGAGGGTTGGTAAATTTTTCACAATATCAAGATGTAGTGAAGCTGTGCAGGGGGAAGATTAGAAGAGCCAAAACTCAAGCAGAAATTAACTTGACCACTATCAATAGAAAAAGGAAGATTAGGGAAAATGTAGGCTCATTGACGAAGGAGGTGGACACCTTAGTGATGCAAGGCACAGAGAAGGCAGAGTTCCTTAACGTCTTCTTTTCTTCAGTCTTCATTGCTAAAACTGTCCCGTATGAATCCCAGACCCTGGAGACAATGGGCGAAAGTCTAGAGAGATTTTCCCTCGGTAGAGGAAGACTGGGTTAGAGACCACTTGGCCATCCATAAGTCCATGGGCCCTTGAGTGCTGAGGAAACTGGCAGATGTTATTGCAGGGCCACTCTCCATCATCTTTAAAAGGTCATGGAGAACAGGAGAGGTGCCTGAGGACTGGAAGAAGGCAGATATCACTCCAGTCTACAAAAAGGGCAGGAAGAAGAACCCAGGGAACTACAGGCCGATTAGTTTCACCTACATCAATGGGAAGGTAAGGGAGTGACTTGTTCTGAATGTCATCTCCAAATATCATAAATTAATTAAAGTAAATAAATAATAAAGTAAATAATAAAGTAAATAAAATAATTAAAGGAGCAGGGTCCATTTGGAGGCCTGTAATCAGTGGTGTCCCACAGTGGTCAATACTCAGCCCAGTCTTGTTCAACATATTCATCAATGGCCTTGATGAGGGAACAGAGTGTATCCTCAGCAAGTTTGCTGGTGACACCAAACTGGGAGGGCTGGCTGACACTCCAGAGGGCTGTGCCACCATCCAGTGTGACCTGGACAGGCTGGAGAGCTGGGATGACAAGAACCTCATGAGGTTCAACAAGGGCAACTGTAGGGTCCTGCAAGTGGGGAGGAAGAATGCCAGGCACCAATAGAGGTTAGGGGTGGACCTGCTGGAAAGCACTTCTGAGAAGAAGGATCCGGGAGTCCTGGTAGATAGTAAACTTTCCACGAGCCAGCAACGTGTCCTTGTCACCAAGAGGGCCAATGGAATCCTGGGCTGCACAGGGAAGAGTGTGGCCAGGAGGTCGAGGGAGGTCATTCTCCCCCTCTACTCTGCACTGGTGAGACCACAACTGGAATACTGCATCCAGTTCTGGGTTCCCCAATTCAGGAGAGACAGGGAACTACTGGAGAGAGTCCAGCATAAGTCAACAAAGATGATTAAGGGATTGGAGCATCTCCCTTATGAGGAAAGTCTCAAAGAGGTGGGGTTCTTTAGCCTGGAGAAGAGAAGACTGAGGGGAGACCTTATCTGTGTTTATAAGTATCTTAAGGGTAGGCTGAAGGAAGATGGAGACGGATTCTTTTCAGTGATTTCAGTGATTTCCAATGGGCACAAGATAGAAGAGAGGAAGTTCCATTCAAATATGAGGAAAAACTTCTTTTTGGTGAGGGTGATGTATCACTAGAAGAGGCTTCCCAGGGAGGTTGTGGAGTCCCCTTCTCTGGAGACCTTCAAGGCCTGCCTGGATGCAGTCCTGAGTAATGTGCTCTAGGCAATCCTGCTTTGGCAGGGGCATTGAACTAGGTGATCTCTAGAGGTCCCTTCCAAATATGACAATTCTATGATTCCTGTTGTTATGAGTTGAAAGTGAGTTAGTATGTACTCCTGGATTGCAGAATCCTTTTGGCAACATTGTTTAATGTCAGATAATTTTGAAACTCTCTGCTTAATTTAATTTTTATTGATTCAAGGCAGAACAACTTTCCAAAATCTTTGTAATCCTTATCTTGACAAGATGGGGTGAAAATAAGTATTTTAGATCATCCTTTACATGATCGTTAAAGGATCCTTTAGATGAATCATGTTGCCTATTGGCAGTCTTAAAAGCTAAAACTTGTCCCAGCAACAGAAAATACTTTATAATCTGATGTGCTGACCATTGCATCTGGCAATATATATAAAGTTGTCATCCCCATCTCTATCTTCCGTACTGCCTTAATGTGCTCTAGAACCCATTTCTGCCTCAGAAAATTTCTGTTGTATCACTCTAACAAGTTCTAAGATACAGAAGATGAAAAAAGAAGCTCCCACTAAGCAAAGCGATACCTTATGCCATACACATCATTTTTTTTAAATAACCAAGCTTATTTAAAAACATTGATCAGTAGCTGTGATGATAGAAATGATTTGTGAACATAAACAGCCTTCATTGTTTGTTTTTCTTAAATTACCTGTGCTTCTCTGGTTGTGTAAATCATAGGTATAACTATGGCATGGGTTAGAGCCAGTAGCATTTTAGCATTTGGCTGTCAGTATTGAGAAGTTTTACATCAATTCCATTCATTGCTGTAGTTTAAATCCCATGTGTCACAGTTTTTCTCTTTTTCATTCTAGTTCTTCAAAAAGTTTGTAGCTCTTCTCATTCATTAGTCTTTTCTCAGTAAGAAGAAAACCTTGCTTTTCTGCAAAAGCTAATCCTATCAGGTTCTGGATTAATTCAATTTTTTCTCCAAAATTTGCATTATTTTCTCAGCATTTCTGACACTGAAATCACCTGACTGAAAATACCTGAAATTATCCCCTGTGGAGGTTTCTAGATTATAAAATCAAGAATTACATAATAAGACATATGAAACTTAATCTGTGGTCCAAAAGTATGGTCCACAATCAGCCCATCAGCCATAAATTACTGACTGCTTCATCATAGACATTTCTTGGTATTTTTACAGAACTGTATTTGCATAAGTCTTTTGGGACCTTATAATTTTATCTAGTGAAGTCACTGAAATATTTGTCTTTGATTTAGTGCTCACAGAAATAATCCCCTGAACTGGAAATATCGGATATATTCATCTCAAAGGTAGCAAATCAGTATGGAAATCCTTTTTACAGAATATATCGGGGTGTATAAGAGCAAAAATGTCTTCATTTCTTGACCTGTCCTCTGAAAGATAATAGTTAGAGATTAAAAACAACACTTGACATGTATTATTTGAATAAGCCTAGTTTACTTAGTATAAAATCAATTTATTGTTCATTTTGAAGTCATATGATCAGATTATACTGAAAATGTTGTTTAGTCTCATTTAAAAACTGGAAATGATTGTGCCTGGGTATAAAAAACCTTAATCTGCAAGCTATAATGTGACTGTGAGTCATTAAAATCACCTTTTTTCTGTCACAATTCTTCACGATCAGCAGTTGTTGCCACGACGTTACACCATGTAACAGTTCTGAATCAACTATTGCAAAAATCAATACAGCACCCTATCTAACAAAATATGGATATCCCAGTGACCAAGATTTATGGGGTAATTCCTAAGTTCTTCGTTCTTTCTCAAATGTGAATACTGCATCAAGAAGATGATTTTTATGGCTATCACTTGAGTCAAGAGCTATAACTTTACATCTGTCCTTTTCATTATCACCATATCATTATGCAAATGAATGCATAAATGAATAGTTCCTGCCTGCTCACATCTTAGTTTAGTCTGCCTGTCAATTACATAGCAATGCTGTAAGGTAAGCACCTCCATTCTGAGTTTCACATTTTGATTTGTATAATAACTTTAAACACATTATTGAAACATTAATTGAAATATTCCATATAAAACACATCTTTATATTCTAATGAGGTCCCATGACTGAAGCTGTAAGTCCATCATGCCACTACTACCACATAGCTCTATGATCATAGCCTACCGGCGTACAATTCAGTTCACTGGCTAGCACGGTCAGATGACGACAGAAAACCTGCCATATTCTACATATTGCCACAGTGAAACGTATTCTGAAATTAGAGAAGTGGCATCAGTAGCATCATTTTGTCTACAGGAAGCATGATTTTTTTTTGCATATTCCAGACAGCCCTTAACTTTGTAGATGCAGCAACTATTAATCAATAGTATCTAATTTTCACAGCTCTATTGTCTCAAGAGAGACTTGCTTTCAAAAACAGAACAAAACCAAGGAACAGGGATTAGCTTTTTTCATTTTGTCCTTATTTTATGCAATAAATGTGATCCATGCCACAGTTGTAAAGAGGTTCCATTTCTTATTACATACTGTCAGACCAGTGCTACCAATAAGGTATATAGCACTGACGATTATTGCCGTGATGATAGATAACTCCAAGCTACTTGCTCTTATTATGTATTTTATATCAGAATTGTCCTCTTACTAGAATACATCATCAGAGCAATGACTCTTTGTGTTATCCATCACTTGAGCAATGTTGCCTAGTGTTATTCATCATAAAGGCAGTGACACTTAAAGTCATATATCATCAAAATGATGGTCCTCCACATACAATGCAAAAAAGGCTTTCTCAATATTGTAGGTGTGGTAAAGAATTTATAGGAAACCTTTTGATGATTTTTAAAAGAAAATAAATTATTTGTAAAAAATAACCACACCACCTAACAGTATATATATCTAATCTGCAGGGATTTAATAGTACATTATTATCTCATCAAATAAACCAAGATTGCTCTTCCACATTTCCTCTGAAATTTATAGGGGAAAAATAAAAATTCTTTTTATAGCATAATTTTGAGTGGAAACAGTGTCACAAAACAGAACAGGAAAAGAAAACTGTCAAGCTGAGGCTCTAACAGTGAGTCATCCAGCTTCACTTGTCAGAATTCAGAAATCTGAGCAGTATTTCCTAATGTTAGTCTTTGACTGGTCTTCTGAAGTAGCAAGTTTCCAGAGAGGATATTTTTTTGAACAAGAATAAGGACCCTTGAAAATTTCTTTTATTCAGTCTAATTAGGACTTAAATTTATGTCTAAATTACTCTGCAAAAATATTGCTTTCTAGAATTCTTATTTACGAGAATCCATTTTTTCCACTTAAACAACATGAAATCTGCCTCTGATAGTATCTTCAGGTCTGGTTTTGGAAAGAGAATTACTTTTTTTTTTTTTTTCCGGAAGTGTAACTTTAATAGGTGGCATCATACACAGAAGAGACAAAATATAACTCTTTCAGAATCAGCAAAATCAACATATTATTATTTTCTAATCTGATGATAAAGTCTCAATGATAACTATAATAGTACCTGTAATTCCTTTTCCTGGTATTCCTTGATGGTATGCATGCTGACATCCTTTACTTTTGCATCACAAAGGGGAACATTTACGTCAGGAACAAATTTAATTATTTTGTACACTATCTTATGCCCTTTGGCTGCTCTGGCCCAGTGGGAGGTGTCTCTGCCCATGGCAGGGGGGTTGGAACTCGATGAACTTTAAGGTCCCTTCTAAGTCTAACCATTCAATGATTCTATGGTGTTATTTATTTTAATTTTTAGTTATTAATCATAATGTCATCATTAATCATAGTTCATTTATTCTGCTGGAGTCAATTTCAACTTCAAAGAACCATTGCTTCAACCTTAGTGATTTATCCTTAGTGATTTATGCTGTTTTAACTAGCTTTTTCCAGGTAATGACACTCGGCTTTGTATTACACCTAACTCTTGCAGTACAGCTACTATATATGTGAGCTTTACCTTGCAAGTTTGTGGCCATGCACTATATCATTCATGCCATCGTACAATCTTAAGATACATTCTCACAAATATATGTGTTTATAACTTTTACAAAACTTACTGTTAAATGTCTGTATACTGCACAAGACACACAGCTTACTTGTTTAGTCTAGTAAATAAAGTATCTCAAAGTTGTTCCATCAAATCTACTGTTTAAATCACAGGTCGTTCTTGCAGCATTAACTTTATAGTCACCTCATTTACTACTGCCTTTGCTAGCTTTAGTTTTTGTGAAACCCTTCGCTAAAGCAATTCCACAGTGATAACACTGCAAAACTGAACATACAGTCTTGCTTTGGGCAGTTTTCAGAATCTTTGAAGAACAGTGCTTCTTTTTAACAAATGATCCAAATAAACTTTAGCGCTTTTAAGTCACAAATATTTAATGTATTAGGCCAAAGGTAGGGACTGTGAGAATGAAGAACTTCCCACTGTAGGTGAAGATCAACTATGAGACCATCTAAGGAACATGCAGGTATACAAGTCCATGGGACCTGATGAAATCCATCCATGGGTACTGAGGGAAGCAGTGGATGAAGTTGCCAAGCCACTGTCTATTGTATTTGAAAAGTTGTGTTCCCACTGACTATAAAAGGAGAAACATAACCCCCATTTTCTAAAGGGGGAAAAAGTAAGACCTGGAGAACTATAGGCCAGTCAGTCTCACCTTTGTGCCCAGAAAGATCATGGAACACATCCTCCTGGAAACCCTGCTAAGGCACATGAAAAATGATGTAGTGATTGGTGAAGCCAACATGGCTTCACAAAGGGCAAGTCACACCTGACAAATTTGGTGGCCTCCTATCTGGTTGCCCAAATTTGATGGGTTACAGCATTGGTGGGTTACAGCATTGGTGGATAAGGGAAGAGCAACTGACGCCATCTACCTGAATTTGTGCAAAACATTTGACTCTGTCTCACATGACATCCTGGTCTCTAAATTGGAGAAACATAATTTGAGGGATGAACCACTCAGTGGATAAGGAACTGGCTAGATGGCCACACTCAAAGAGTTGCAGTCAGTGACTTGATATCTGCATGGAAACCAGTGTCAAGTGGTGTTCCTCAGGTGTCAGTACTGGGATCAGTGCTGTTTAACATCTTTGTCACTGACATGGACAGTGGGTTTGAGTGCACTCTCAGCAAGTTTGCTGACAACACCAAGCTGTGTGGTGTGGTTGACATGCTGGAGGGAAGGGATGCCATCCAGAGGGACCTGGAATATCTTGAGAAGTGGGCCCATGAAGTTCATGAAGTTCAACCAGGCAAAGTGCAAGGTCCTGTACCTGGGTCAGGGCAGTCCCAGGCATAAATACAGGTTGGGTGGAGAATGGATTGAGAGCAGCCCTAAGGAGAAGGACTTGGGAGTGTTGGTAGATGAGAAGCTCAACATGAGCCAGCAATGTGCAGTAGCAGCCCAGAAAGCCAATTGCATCCTCTACTGCATCAAAAGAAGCCTGGGCAAGGGAGATGACCCTGACTCTCTACTCCACTCTTGTGAGACCCTACCTGGAGTACTATGTCCAGCTCTGGAGTCCTCAGCACAGGAAGGACATAGAGAGGGTCCAGGGGAGGGCCATGAAGATGATCAGAGGGATGGAACACCTCTCCTATGAAGAAAGGCTGAGAGAGCTGGGATTGTTCAGCCTGGAGAAGAGAAGGCTCCACAAGACCTTACAGCAGCATTCCAGTACTTAAAGGAGGCCTACAGGAAAGATGAGGGATTTCATGATAGGATGAGGGGCAATGGTTTTAAACTGAAAGAGGGTATATTTAGATTAGATATGAGGAAGAAATTCTTTCTTGTGAGGGTGGTGAGGAATTGAAATAAGTTGCCCAGAGAAGCTGTGGATGCCCCTTCCCTGGAAGTGTTCAGGACCAGGATGGATGGATCTTTGAGCAAGCTGCTATAGTGGGAGGTGGCCCTGTTCATGTCAGGGGGGTTGTAACTAGATGATCTTTAAGGTTTCTTCCAACCCAAACAATTCTGTGATTCTATGAAGTAAAATAATTTTAGAGGTTTAAATTGAAAATCTCTTTCAGGTTTTTTTAATGCTATTGAGCAGAAAGTCAGCCATTTGCTTGAGAGAAAAATTTGAGTTATACAATTTAAAGAGAGCATTTGCATACCATGAGAGTGATCATTAAGGCTCAATACAGAAAAAGGAAGACATTTGTTTTCATTATTATTTAACTCTCAGTGGCAGCAACAAAGAAATGGACTATTGCTATAATATTTAGTTACTACACATTTGTTATGGAATTTGAACATAAAATATGTGGGTTTTCATGTACTGTTATTTATTGACCAATGACTCCTCTTAATTTTGAACATAAAAGTAATTTTTATTTATCACAATTTTCTGATTAAAAATTATTGTGAAACTAACATCTGTATCATATTTTTGTTAGTTAAAATATCTGAAAATATTAGTCATACTGTGAAGTTACAAAGACAAATCTGAAAATCTCTTAATGCCTTGGTTTGTGGCATGGGTATTGGATTTCTGTCTCAATTTCAAATATAGTCAAAGAAGCATTTAAAAAGTGTTCAAAGGGTTGAGAAAAAAAGTGGCCAGTTAAAAATACATTTTCCCACATAAATCAAAACTAATAATATTAAATCTAGATCTTCCTCATATTCCATTTCTCTAACTCATCTGCCCATATTCCTTCATAGTGGTTGGATAATCACTCCTTCATCACAGTCCTTTTCCGTGTTTATTTATTAAAATCAAAGGAAAGAAAAGAAAATGGATGAAATAAAATAATTGAATAAATAAGCCAAAGAAGATGAAAGATTATTTTCTGTGTTGTTATTACAAAGCTATTCTCATTTACATATCAACAGAAATTAGGTAGAATTTGATAGTTCATCTGTTGCTTCTACTTTTCTTCATTTGTCCTGGTGCTAACTGGAATAGAGTTCAATTTCTTCATAGTAGTTTGTATGGGGTCATGCTTTGCATTTGTAACCAAAGCCCTCTTGATAGAACAGGGGTGTTTTAGCTATGGCAGAGACGGGCTTACACAGCATAAAGGCCTTTTCTGCTCCTCACACCACCCTACCAGCGAAGAGGCTGGGGGTGCACAAGAAAGTAGGAGATGACACAGCTGGGACAGCTGACCCCAAAGCGATACCATGTCATGTTGTGAGGCGAAGGGAGGTTGGTTGGGGCTGACCTTGCTCAGGGACTGGCTAGGCATTGGTCAGTGAGCAATTGAGGTGTATTTCTTTTCCCCTTTATTGTTTTGGGGTTTGTTTTTTACTTTTCTTTGTTTAAAATTGTTATAACCATCTTTATCTAAACCCATGAGTTTTCTCACTTTTAGACTTCAAATTGTCTCCCCCATCCAACTCTGCATCTCCTATAGTAATTATGAGGCCTGAGGTTAAGAATCCTCAGTTCCCTAATATGGGGCTTTTTTGTTTCAGGAAACAATAAGGACCTAAACAAATAAGGCTGGTATTACTCAAATACTTTTTCTCTAAGCAAATGAGGTTATTACCATTAAAAGGCAAAAGGCAGATTAGAGGGTTTGGGGAAGGGGAGGAATGAGTTCTCATCAGAGAACCTGAGCAGAATTAAAAACTACAATCTACCTAGTGATGTCAATTCTTTAACAAAATTGATACAGAGCAAGACAGGACAACATATGAAACACTTTGTAGACATCAAATCCTTTTTTCTTTAAAGAAATTAAGGTTTATGGAAAAGCTTTTGAGTATTCCTAAGGAAATAACATACAATAATACCCTGAATTTGATGGCTTTGTGGTATAGTAAGTATACAGTGCAATAGCCTTCTCACATCCAGTATCTTCCTCTCACAACCAAATCTCCCAACCAGATTACCTTTCCAATTTGAAGACTTAGTGAAGACAAAAAATTAATTGACAGAAGCAAATGATAACTTTCAAAATGTGCTGTTTACCTTTGCTCTCTCATTCAGATACAATTAATCTTTGCATTTTCAGGCCTTGGTTGTCACTCATATGTGTGCTTGCAATTAAAATTAAGTATTACTTTGCAAGAACGAATCATGCATCATTAAAAAGATGTTCATTACTGATCTAAAGTATATTGCTTGTTCATTAATTGTTGAAAAAGTAAAGAATAAAATACAGGAAAATCCATGGCTACAATGCCATACCTATGTAATAACACAGAAAGCACTGAGGAAGTGGCATATTATATGAAATATACAGGAAATAAAAAATACATGCATGTTAAAGTATAAATGCTATTTTAATCAGAATTCAATTAGAATACTCTTTAAATCAGAATTTAACTAGAACAACGTGGGTTTTTTTAATTATGTGAAGGAAGGAAATTGACTGTTTTAAAAGTTACACTAATGTTGTTATAGCTTCAGTGAATCTACAAGAATTATGCTTTTAGTTCCAGGAATCAAAATTGTGGGAAAATTCAGGAATAGCCATAATCAGTATTCAGCTATTGTTCCAATTCCCCTAAGTGCAATGTGTGCTTAGATATAAAAAGGACTTTCTTGGCTAGTAACCAGGCAATTATTCATGTTTAAAAAGCATAGTTCTATTGCTACTAAGTAAGATAAGACTATTGTGTGAATGTCTAGACCATATGAAACAAATTACAAATCTGTTTTGGCATTAGTATTTCGTCTGTGTAAGTAATTAAAGATTTAAAAAAAAAAAGGTCTAAGGTAAACTAGGTAGCTACAATTTATTAGACTTTTTTAATGCTTTTAATAGAAGCTCCTTACCAAAATATGAAAGCCTGAAAAATCACTGGCTGATTAATACTGCAAACTGTTATAATGAATGAAATTATAGACTAGGAATATAGAAAATGGGAGTAAGTGTGAAAAAAATATGTTGCTTTCTCTTAGAGTGAAGAGTACCCTACTTCAAGAGGAGTTCCTCGAAGTTTCTAATAAGTACCTCTTACCATGAAAATTGTTTATTAGTAGAGTGATTTTGAGGATCAGGATGTTAAACATATTTAAATAGTGACTTGAAAGAAACAGTGAAAAAAGTTGGAAAAGAGGCTGTTCAGGAGGAGTTATTTTTTATGTTGAATGCTGCAGGCTACAAGATTGCAAAGAATGAATAAAATGGGCCAATACAATGATAAAATAATGTATTAACAATGGCAAGGTGTTTATATGGAAATTATTAATTTTCCTGCTTATATTGAAAGCTTCTTGGTGGCTGATAACACTGTGGAAAGAAAAATAAGCATTTACAGAAGTCTTAAGCATAAATAGCATGCTATAATAGATATAATTAGAAATGGACTAATAGACATTACATATGGTTGCCTTAACTGCAGCTGTGAGATGACCATATTAAGGCTAAGACTTCTTCTCACACTAAACAATCAAATATTTTTTCTTCGTATAATGTCTACAGAGCTAATTTAATCTCAGGACATTCCCTGTGTATGTGATGTTCAAGTAAATTATACAGGAAAAATAAAATGAGGCATTTAAGAGATACTTGGTTCAGGCTTTCAAGAACAGATCTGCAGCTTATCATGAAGTCTCACAACTCACTTATTCTGAAGGCTCCACAGTATTATGATCAGTAGGACTTCAAAAAGCTTCTAATACTCTTGGAAAAAGTGGCATGGTCTTTATGCACCTTTGGAGGAATTTTACATCATATCTTTTCACTAGGTTACCTGGCAGTATAGGTAGAAATTTTTTTTTGTCTGTTGGCTTTTGCTGGCATGAAACAAAACATGCTTAAGGATCAAAATGAACTTTGCAATCGGGCTCTGAACGATGCTCTCTTTCAAAAGTAAACCAGGCAATAAGTAAACTTGAACAACATTTCCAGCTGTATTTTCCTGAAGCTTTCTTTTCAACACAAATATTCTAAAGATAGTGACAATCAATCAAATTATAGTCATACATATGTAGACTTGTGATATGCTGAAGGGAGCGGGGGGAGGGGGCTCAGGCAGAGAGTAGGAGGATACCTTGTACTGAAGTAGGTAACTAACAATGTAATGAGACCTAAAGGAAAAAATAAAGTAGCAAAAATTTAGATTCTCTGTGGCAAATCATGTAATCATTTTAAGTAATATTTTCCATGACTAAAAGCTGGATGAAATATTTTTTTTAAAATGGTGCCCCCTTTCTTCTTTCCCACTGACCAGGTTGACCTGTGCACTGTATCCATTTATTCCATATCCGTGCCAATATTAATTATGGCAATAAAACAGAAGTCTAAGAAGACATCTTTCAGAAAAGAAAGCCATCTCTTCCTAAAAGGATGTATTACATTTTCTTATTTAGAGAAGTCCTTGTTTTCAGTCAAATTACTTGTAAGGCTGTAGATGACAACATACAACGCAGTACCAGTGCTGGATATTATATCACTATCTCAAGGCAATGTCTCATTTGCATAAAAAGTCTGCATGTTTACCTTAAAGAATGTCAATCATTCTGTATTCAGACTGCTTGTCAATTAGAGAGCTGCAATGAAAGACTTTAAATACTACACAGCAATTACTGCAGATTAGAAATGTTGCTTTTCTTTTGACATACCTCCCCTCACAAAAACTAAAAAGTAAATGATCCTCCTCTCTTCATGAAAACCTGCCAGTCTCACTGACTTAGGTGGGAGATCTACCAAGCACTACCTGATTTTGATTTACAAATTGCTGGCAGACAAGGTTAAAATAACTGAATTGCCTACTCAAAATCTATGCAAGCACATGCAACACATCTCATATATCCTGACAATACCAAGAAAAAGTATGCAAGTATTGCAAAGATTATTTGCTTATATGCAGTAGAACTGTTATTGTGGGGATCTGTCTGCCAAGCTGCTTATGCACAACTCAGTCATGTTAGTTTTCATTTCCCTGACTTACCCAGAGGAGATTCAGAACCATAGAACTGTAACATTAAAATATGTTTGACAGCAATCTTTATTCTGTTTGCTACTGGTTTAGAGCTTGTAGCTCAAATAAAATAACCCGTAACGTTCCTTTAGTTCTGTCACAAACTACAAAACAGTTGCGTTTATACTTTAGAAACTTCCCCACTTCTGAGCTACGCTCTGCTTAAATATCTTTTTTTTTTTTATATATAATTTCTGTTGCACAATATAAGACATTTTCTCTCCTAAATCTTTGTGCCTTTACCAGGTTTGTTACTATTGTTCTTCTGCACCCATTCCCCCTTACTCCCTGGGACTGAGATTGTAAAGCAAACACCTGCAAGTGTGCACTTTGTGAACCTGCATATGGAACCTGTGATTGCTTTTTCAGACTTCCTTTACATATAGTTATTTTGGTAACCGGTTTCCTAGCTTTCTCTAAACTTTTCCCTTAATCAAGACAGATTTCGCTTATCTACTTCCCATTCAACGTTTAGTCTTTTAGGAACAACCTCTTTTTGTATATTCATAACCATTATATATTGATCTAATCCCAGCATTACAGCTGCCTGGCTACATCCTGTTCTATTCTTAGGAGATGTCTCCACAATTGGATAAATTGAAATAATATGATGTAGCATAAAATATGTTATTTTCCTTTTCTTTAGGCAAAATTTATAGGAATTGTTGAAATTATTCTTACCAAAACTGTGCTGAAATTGGGATTTGTTTCACACGTTAAATAGCAATGTGCAACAATTAGAGATAAATTCCATATAAAAAACTCCAGTTGTTAAACACCTCCAAACTTTGTGCATCTCCAGAACTGCAGGGAATATTTTCTATCTGTAGACTGTCTTAAATGCTCAGCCAAAGCTATATACAAGACCCATATTAAGAACATACTAAGGATTTTGCATTGCTGTAACCGTCATTTTATCATCAAGAGGAATGCAGATTTAACAGCCAATAAGAGAATAAAATTTTCTCTTCAGGTAAACCTTGCTGTAGTCATTTAGTTTTGCAGGAACATAGAAAGGAACATTCTGGCCTAAGGAATTTGTATGAACTACATGAAGTATACAATGATATATGCAAGTTATCCTATTACCTGTCTATGATGACATTTTGTTGTTCATGAAGGGAAGTAAGATATTTTCACTAAATTAGAATGTTCAAATAATTTACCATAATTACTTTTGGTTAGTAATTAAGTAAAGGTTATTCTTTAATAATAATGTAACTATGGTAATATGATAATAAGTAGGGATGTAATTTTGTTAAAAGTGATCTGTGCCACCAATAATAATTACACTCTTCTGTGTTAACCACTGTAATTAAGAAATGATTAGGAAATTAATATCTAAAGTAGAGTATAAAAACCATGCACACAGGGTATTTGCTTGGAGCTTCCCATATTAGCATTGGACATCATGCCAGGTCATGTCTGTTAGATAATTTTAAGATAACACTATTAACAGCATAAACAACAGTTTTGGTTTTAATTGCAAAGAATTAGGTGTGACTTTCTACTTATTCCATGTGTCTGGTATTAATGAACCTAGAACACTTTTTTTTTTTTTTTATATATATATAATGTTTAGGCAATCTGTAATTTTAGATTTTTCAAATGTGATTTACAACAGTGACTGATCTGTGTCACTAACAAATCTGGTCCTCACAGCAGCAGTCCATCTTCCACAGTCTAACTACCTGTCTACCTTTTAAGAGCCAGTGCCCGTCACTCTCAAGGAGGCAGTTCTGCTGTAAAATTCTGAAGAATTGACTAAATGTGACTGAATATAGCATTTTACAGGGTTTATTGAATGAGATTTAAAATTTATCTAGTCATACAGGTTTCTCAACCTGTGAGACAAACTCTTTCATCATGTCAAATATTAAATCCTAGAAATGCCAGAGATTTGTACAGCTATAGAACGTGTACCCAAATTCTGTTTTATCCATTTCCATAGTAAGTCACTACAGGCCACAGGCTGAATTGGTTCATACAAGACAGAGATCAAGGGCAACCCACAAGCAAAGTTTACAGCCAGCACTAGGAACATTTGAATATAACCTGCTCTGACAGCAAACTCTAGCTGTTCCTAATCCCATTCCAGTAAACAAGTCCAGTGAGCCAGGAAAGAAGACATGCAGTAATTTTACTCTCAGAGTAGGCCTTAAATACTTTACAGGTTGTTAAAGGAAAAGAGTCATAACAAACTAGAGGATAAAATAAATGCTGTGTATCCTTTTCTAGACTGTGGTGAAAGTCCCATTAATAGCTTGGTCCTGCCAACAGATGTGCTAGGCTATGTAATTTATTTGAATACACAAACTACTCAGAACTCTCCCTCATTTCTCTCCCAATGCTCACACTATACAAATAATTTTGAATTAAATACAATGCCAACTATGCATCAAAGAATGGAATTTGCCATTTCGATTGCTTAGCATTTCGTATGCCCTGCACAAAGCTGCCTTCCTTCCAGCTGCAGGATTTACCAGGTGCAAGACTTACAGGTTATCAAGGACTGCATGTCTCACCTGATTTCTCAACTTCCCATTCTTGGATGACAGAAGGGATTCAAGAATAACCCAAGGGACTGTGAGGAGACATTAAACACAGAGGTCTACTTTAGGACCACCTGTAGATCACCCAAACCTCACTGAATTGCAGTGAATGGAATGATGTCCCTACCCTTATCTTGACCCATAAGGCTTTCTTTGTATTTTATTGCTTTTGTCCAGATAAGGATGGAATTGATAGAGCTGCTTTGGTGGGCAACTGGTGTCCAGCTGGGGTCAACTAGCTCATAAAATAAAATAAAATAAATTTATAGATGTTATGTAAAGAACACCACTATACTTACTTTGTGTCTCCATATTAGCAGTGTTCCAGCTGATGAGCAGCATACCAAGCACTGTGTTCTCAGTGTCACAAAAAAGTGTTTTTCAGTGTCAGAAAAAACAAGGGAGGTACCAAGAAAGGTGTATACGTCAGATACACCCTACCCTAAACAGTTTTATGGGCACAGAAACAGACATTACCACATTTTGGAGCCTTTCAAGTATGAAATGGCCTTTTTTATTTGAGTTTTCATGAGTTAGTTGCTGTTTCAAAAATTATAGAAAAATAACCTAAAATTAAAAGAATTACTCCCTCTGAATAATTTTTCTGAGTGCACAGTGTGATATTCCCAGTGATTACAAAAAAGCAATTTTCTGGTTGGAAACTATATCTCACAGATCTGAAAATAGTTGGTGTGATTTATGGTAAATTAAATCATAAAAGAGTCAGCAGAAATCAAGTGATCTAATTTAGCCCCATGTCTAGGTAGGAAGGACTATAATATGCTTTGCAGCTTGTGCGTCATGCTGCTAAAACACAAGGCAAGTGATCCTCAAAGCTGGAAGGGGGGAGGGATAGAAGCAACCAGCTCTCACTGACTTTCAAATGGGAGCTGAAAACTAATTGTACACCTGTGTATCTCTTTCTGAATCCAATTCACTACTATACCATATGGTGCCTCATCCTATTATATGCCCACCAATTCAACTTTCGTATAAAGGAGAGAAACCTGGGACAGCAATGCATCTTTAAAAGGGAAAATGCAGGCAAACAGAAGTTGTGTTAAAAGTATTTGGTAAAAAAGACAAAATAGTCATATATAAAATTATGACTATTAAAAATATAAGTAAATACATATCAGAAATCAAAAAAAGTTTTCAAAATAATACAAAGCAAAAATGTAAGAAAGTAAAAGAAAGTAAAAAGTTAGGAGTAGAAAGATATTTCTAAATGGGAAAAATAAAAATACTGATAATTATATCAAGTTAAATACAAAATTACAGTATCTTGGTTCAAATGCTTTTTTTCCTTGTAATGCCTTTTTTGGAAAAGAAACAGATTCAGGATGTTGCCTAGAGGCAGAAATGATAGATGTACATAGGTAGGTTGCAGTTTGGATCAAGAGTGCCGTTTCTGCATACCATCCCCACTTCCGGTGGGCACAAATGCCTTTGGTGCCTTTGTACTGTTCATGGCCTTCTGGCTGTAGCTTGGTAGCTTGCCTTTCCCCTGCATCTCTCTACTCTCCTAGCAAAGCTGTTGTGGCACTGATTTCCAGTGGTTTCTGTGCAGTATTTTTCCTCGTGGCTCTCATACTGATATTTTTATGGGCTTTAACTCATAAATGCCAATATTGGTCCTATGGTTACTTCTTCAGGAGAAGCAAATGACACTCACACAAATCACCTTTTCTTTCTCCCATTTTCCACCCCTGGGTTGTAGCTTTTGCAGTAGGGTTTCCATTGTGCTCCAATTGGTGCCATTACCATTATAAGCAGAAAAAAATCCCCAAAACCCCCAAAAAATAACAGGGAGTTTGAGTGAGTCTTGAGAAAGATTATAAAGTTACCATAGCCAAATATTATTGGGGGATGCTGCTGCAATGAAAAGGACACCCAGGGAGTATGTTTGCCCTGGTACTCTGCTAGCACTTCCTTTCCAAACATCCACTTAGTAGAGTTTTCTCTTTCTCTTTTCCCTCCTTTTCTGTGTCACTCTCTCATCTTTTGTTTAGTTTATCCCCAGAAGTAACTTTCACTGTTTGAGTCAACATATGACATCAGCTACAGAACCTTTGGAGAAATCTCTATGAACGTGAACTTGTTTCACCATCCTTTGTTCCAAGCTGACTAGCATTCTTGGAATGCATGAAGTCAATTACTTTCAAATGAAAATAAAATGCATAAATTTATTAAATGCATAAATTTATTAAAAACTAATATAAAATGCATTGTGAAATATGGATAGTGGAGTAACAGGTCCTCAGCTACTCCACTACAGTTACTCCTACAGCTGTATCTCTCTACAAATTGGTCTGAACTCCTTGCCACTGCAGACATACCCAGTGAAGCTAATTGCCAATCACAATATAAAAGGACCACCTTATCAGAATAGAAAAGAAGAATTCAGGGAATGCAAGGCGTCATGAGGCCTGAAGCTGAGATTTCCATGACAGAGTCATTCTTTACAGAAGGGGAGACTGAGGAATTGTCTCCAACTAGTTTCTCAAGAAAAAAGGGGTTTAGAACAAACTGATTAGTGACAAACTGCCAGGAGCAGATGGTATTCACTCAAGAGCTCTAAAAGAACTCAGATGTGAAATTGCTGCAGTGTACAGTTTATCATTTCAGTCAACCTCCATACCAAGAGGTTACAAATATGACACCATCTGAAAAAAATCTCCTAGGAGAGATCAAAGAATGATAGCCCAGGAAGGCTAACCTTCATACCAGACAGATCAATATCAACAAGAATAGAATGAGGACATATGTGTATAAACAAAGGGTCGTCTCTATTTGTTTTTTTAATTAGAGTAGGTGAACAAAGAAATTGTGATAAATGAAATACATTTTGGTTTTCAAAAAACTTTCAAGAAGTTGTTTCTCTAAGAGCTCTTAAATAAATTAATAAGAAATTCCTTTTGAATTCACTGTTGTGAGGAAGCAAAGGAAAATGGTGGCTAGAATTTAGACTAGAGAAAGGGCTGCCCAAAGTGACATACAGGGTCTGTGGTGCTTAATATATGTATGAATGATCTTGTAGAAGAGGGACAAAAGTGAAGAAACAAAGTTGGCTGACAATGTAAAAGTGCTCAGAGTATACTCTAGATCACTAAATTGAAAATAATGCATATAAAAATAAATCTGACTATTCAATCATAATAACACTTTCTAAATTAACCATTGACTTTCAGTAAGGAGATTTTAAAAGCCTCAAGGACAGAAATATTCCAAGGACTGCTTATTAAAAACAAAATTGCTGATAATAAAACCATTTTAAAACCAACAGAGGCATAAAACTGGTTAGAGAATTGGAGGTACTACTAAAGAATCAAAGAGAAAATGTTCTCTGCAAGGCACAGGTGGATGCTAGGCAGTGGATAAAATACAAATAAACAGCTAACAATTTTTAGAAAAAGCACTGAAAACATATCAGAAAATATTACAGTACCACCATATAAATGTGTATCCACATCCCAAATGCAGTGTATAGTTTTATCCAAAAAAAGATAAATCAGTAAATATAGCATAAAGGAGGCAAAACAAACAGAGGTATGAATAGGCATTGAAATGCATTTAGTAGGCTAGAGTTTTTTATTTGAACAAAAGGATATTTGTATGTATTAAATAAATTTTATAGTGAATTCATTGGGGATCACTTATCTACTATTACTCACTAGTCAGTATGTAGAAAGCACAAAAGTGGAATGAAAACAAAAGGGAGTCTGTTTTCATAATATGTAGTTTAGTTGTGGAATTAATCTCTACAGAACAGAAAGGTGAGCAAAAATATAAATGCGTTCTGAGAGGAATTAGATTAAGTAATGTGCAGTAGGTTCATCAGTAGCCATTACACCTGGAGACCTAGGAGCTGTCTTGATCTACATAGGCAAAGATTTTAGTTTGCAAAGAAATATTATTTAAAGATTAGGTAACTATTACCTACTTTGGTCTAGCTTTTGTTTAGTTTTATATATTAGTTTGAGGTACCACCTAATTCTCTGTATTTGTTTTTTTAATGACAAGATAGCAACAACAAGTAGCTATTTTATGTAGAAAGTCTATGTCTCTAGAATGAAATATTATGCCAGGGAGTAAAGACGTGATGACAGCAGAGGCCTTGAAAATGGAATGGGTGATATTGGAGTCCTATGGCTGGCAATACACAAACGGTCAATTATTGGTCATCAAAAGAATGCAACCTTGCAAACTGGATAAAACAGTTAAAAAGGTTATGCATACTTGACAAAGTGTCACTTAATATTAATGACTAATGCAAATAATTAGGTATATATTAGGAAATTTATTGTCAAAAATTATGTTCACAACCAATAAGGAGAGTGATCTGCAGAAATAGAGCTTTCAATTCTCTTTCAAGAATTAGTTAAGGTATACAGGCATTTGAATCAGGCACTTGAAACGTCATGGATGTCCTGTAGTCAAGGTTTTTGTTCTCTAAGGATGACTTATTTCCCCTTGGGGGAAAAAAAAAAAAAGAAAAGTTTGATTTTCTCTGTGAAAATATTGGTAGATGTTTAACTGTTCTATAAAAAAAAATGGCTGAAGTCACATAGAACTGTGTTTGGAAAAAAAATTTACTTAGATTCTACAATTCATTTTAAACATAGCATGTGGCTGCCCTCCCTTCCCGATTTGGTCTCTATGCTGAAAATTAAATGCCTTAAGAGCACTTCTCATAACCTGGGCATAATTAACAGTGTAAAAATCACTACATTTTTATGATCTTGCAGTCAACTGGAGCTTCCCAAGCTAAATAATTGGCTATCCAGTTTCTCAAGTCTGTAAAGGAGGTAACTGAGCTGGTATAAGACTCTGACTACATCACACAGCTGAACAGGGATCTTTTGAATTAAGTAGCTGAAAATAATAAGGGAGAAGTTTCTCAATAGGCATGCTAGAAGCTTAGAACCAATAGACACCCGCCCCAAGACTTTTAGGAGAATTCAGTGGCAAACACGCAGACCTCTGGATTCCATTAGGGTTTCTGATATGAAGGTCAGAGTATATTAAGAAGCCTAGGGAATTCAAAGCAAAGAAGAATGTTGAAGTATTTTTTATTAATTTGATGAGATCTGCAAATGTCTGATACTGTCTAAAATAACAAGTGATTATGAAACCTTTATATGGTCTGTGTATTTCTTAGCTCTTTAATCAAAGATGAAATTTCTACAAAGGAGTTGAAGACAGCGCACACACCCAGCTCTGATGGCTGAAAATCACAGGGTTCTAAAATTAAAGTCAAGACCTGGCAGAGCAACCAATTGGACCTCTAGTTGAGAGGGAGGCTTGTTGCCTGGGCTGTAAAAGACAGCATGTGTCTTTTTGATCACAGTTCATCAGATAAATAATAAGTATAAATTCTGGCATGTGAAAGGATTTCTAAAATTCCCTTGATGCAGAAACATATCTTGTCAACAACCATTAATCCCAAGTTCTCTTTGAAACTAATGATACTCTGTGTTTAAATACTAATGGTATAAGATGGTCTACGCACACAGAAAAAAAAAAAAAAAAAGGGTCCCCCTTTGAAAGGTCCACCAAGAAAATATATTCAGGATCAGCACAGGTAGGTCTACTAACCTTGAAAGAGTGCCAAACATCAACAAGCTTGTATATCTCTGCTACATGTTACAACATACCTGTTCTAGAAATATAAAGTGTTACAACTATTTATGCATATATTTTTGTGAAGTCTTGATTTTATCTGAGGCTTAAAGTCGTATGAAGCTTTAGTAGACTCACTACCACCACCAGAAGAGTGGGCATAACTGCTTTATCTACAGACATGGCCCACACATACAGATTTATTGAAACTTCTCTTTTTTCAGAATATGTCTGAAATGAATGCAGTATTTGGCTAACACGGCATACACATGCCATGGCTTCACTCAGAAGAGAGAAAATGTCAAACAATTAATTTGAGCATGCATCTGATACCTGAAAAAATAATAATGACAGCACTTACATAGTACCTAGAACTACTCTAGCATCACAAAGCGTTTTCCCAAACTAATGAATTAAACACCAATATCTGTGTGAATTACACCAGCTAGCTTCTTGATCCAAAATGGTCAACACATCCGGGGAAGAGGAATGAACTCTAACTTTAAATGCCACCATTTTTGTACTGAGCAAAACTATGTAAGGAGCATGTGTAAAGAGTATGACATTTATACAGAATCAGACCTCATCCAAGAACGCTTAAAGCCTAATGGCATGTGTGAAAAATAGCTTTACAACGTAAAATGAATGTGAAAAATAGGTCAATCCATTTCTGAGATTTCAAAACCCACAGATTATAATGGAGTGGCATGAAAAGGCCTGATTTATTAATTATAGTGCAATCACACTTTGAATTTTCCATTAATTTCTGAGCTCATGCTGTGACACATGAGTCAACTAAAACAAAAATAAAATGAAATAAGCTTAGGCTTTAGATCAGAGAAGAATTCACCACTTTGCCATGATACTATAACTTAGTTATATAGCCCATTTTATCTATCGATCTCTAAGCCATTTACCAAAGGGGTAGTTCTCATCCTATTTATGGTAGAATGAAAGACCAGGAGTACAGTCCCAGTTTTCTGAATCCAGCTGAGCCAGCTTGACCCTTAAATATAAGTGTTGTGGAGGAAAATATTCTGTGTTCTTCCACACTGAAGATGCAAACCAGAGAAAACTACACAAAGCTGCAAAGAGGTGCTACCTTTCTTTTTCTTCTGGAGACAGAAAGGCTAACCTTTGCTTACGTGTACACAAGTGATCCAGTTCTATCTTCAGATAATTAATTATTAAAGAATTTTCAGAAATGAACTCCACCTCTGTTTGGCCTGGACAAGTTTGCTAATAGAACAAAGCTTTGCCATTACCTTTCTCTGTGCTCAATAGGGATTTTCTCATGGAACAGCAACAGCCAGTGCCAGATCTCCTCATGAGTCCTGGCACACACAGAATCTTTCACCAGTATAAAAAAACACAAATAAAAAGCTGCATAGCCCTGTTTTCCAGACTTAATGAGGGCTATCACTGTCACTGCATCACACAATGAGGAAATGCCCACCTCTCTGTTTGCAGACTGCCAGGGTTAGGACATTACAGTCCCTAGATCTCTCTCTGGAAGTCAGTCTGCAATAACATGTACACATACATATGTATATATATATCTAATAAAAATGAAGAAAAATGTTGGAAAAATGTAAAGGGGAAAAGCATGAAATGGTTGTATCATAGAATCATAGAATGGTTAGAGTTGGAAGGGACCTTAAAGATCATCAAGTTCCAATCCCCCTGCCTTGGGCAGGGACACCTCCCACTAGACCAGGTTGCTCAAAGACCCATCCAGCCGGCCTCAAAAACTTCCAGGGATGGGGCATCCACAACCTCCCTGCAAAACCTGTTCCAGTGCATCACCACCCTCACAGTAAAGAATCTCTTTCTAGTATCTAATCTAAATCTCCTCTCTTTTAATTCAAAGCCATCACTTCTTGTCCTTTCCATCTCCAGCTCCATTGTAGGCTCCCTTCAGATACTGGAAGGCTGGAGGATGACTATAATATATAAATCTATATACAAACCTGTATAATCTCTATAAAAATAGAAATCAACTGAGGCCAGACTTGAGGTTAAAAAAAAATCAGCAACACAGTATGTTGGATATTTTCATCCATCCATATAATAGAACAAGAGAAAACTGTACAATAAAGATTAAAATATGAGTGCCTGGAAAAGAAATTGCATTTTGGGTTCATGTGTATACTGTTTGACAGAGCTAGAACTTTAAAGTAGTGCAGAGTTGCACTATGCAAACTGTATATCAAAACCACATGAAAACTAGGATGACTTCACTTGGATGTCTATAATGCAATAGTAAAGAGCCAAAAAAAAAGAGAATTTCAATTTCATGATTGTTTTTTAAGATATATCGTGTACAATGTAAAGAAATTTCTAAGTGCTTCTATAGGTATGGACAACTAATTTTTTAATCTTATGTGATATCATATGGGATGCGGTCAATAGTATGCAGCTTAATTAATTTTTTTTTTTTCTTATCTCACTTCCTGAAGTGGACAGAAGTTAACGTATTCAAGTCCTAAAGTTACTCAACAGTTGCAGCATTCGTTAAGTTGAAGGGGTTTCATGGATATTCAATACATTTTAAAATGAGGCCAAAAGACCACATTACAGAACTGAAATCTGTGAAATTTACTGAACCTCCCCTTGTTATTGCTTTAATGTATGCATATGTATAGACAGGGGAAAAGGCAAAAATAACCCCAAAGTAGGCCTTTCAGGTTTAATTTCTTTCTGCGTTTGACAGACTGTTTTTAGTGCCACTCTGTCACTCAAAATATGTGGAGTACTCTAACAAGAAGTTCTGAATAGCATCAGACTTTACTTTTAAAAAAATCCTTAGACACAACAGCATTGTTTCTTCCTGCTACTCAGAGACAATAATAGGTAATAATTTAATCCTAGACGTAAATTATAATATTGTTCTTCTTGGTTAGTAAACTGGCACTGCAGGTAGCTATCATTTCTTTCTACAGCCTTGAGGGCAAGCACACACGTGAGTGAGCAATCGAGTCATGATATACCTCTAAGACTTATATGAGGAATCCTTCTCTGTCTACTGCAAAGGCCCTTAATCTTAACACACTGTGCTCATCTTGAACAGTACCCACTGTCAGCACCACAGTTATTTTCAGGTACAAAGTTTTAATTTCATTGCTTGATGGGGATTCACAGACTTTTGATTTCATCCATGAGTATAGAGGGAAGTAGATCATCCTCAGTGGCTTAATCAAATTTCTCAAACCTGTATTCACTACAGTAGATAACTCCTCTGTTTTTCTTGTGCAGATTGAAAAAGAATAAAAATTAATTCTAATCCTATTTTGTATATAGTTGACAAGGGCTCACTAGGGATTAACTGCTCTTGATTGCTGAAACATAGATGTGACCTGCTCACATTGTAAATCAATCTAAATTGCATCAGATAATATAAGACTATTTTCCAACACAGTTTGGAATTAAGACAGAAAGTTACTGTCAGCAACGTTTTGTGTCCTTCATTAACTTAAGGCCATTCTTTGACAGCTACAGAGTGGAAGAGGGAGGCTGGGGAATAGCAGCAAACCTCTCAGATTCCAAAGAGGGGAATGACCTGCCTTAAACAATTTAACTGAGGGAAAAGTTGTATCCAGTTAGAAGTGAAGATAAGAAAAAGGAGCAGCTTCAGTGACAGAAGCAAAGTTGAGATGGAATTGGTTTTGATTTTTGCTAAGGAAAAATAAAAGAAGGTAAATTAATATAGAAATTAAATTTGAAAAAAAAAAAAAAAGCAGCTCAGTTCTTATTTAATATGTATACACCACAACCACACTTCAGCAGGAATTACATATATAGTCACACATGTATACATATTTAGGAAATTAAGTCACGATGTTGAATCTACAAGAAATGAAGGCCTGACCAAATGTCCACTGAGATCGATGGGAATAGTCCCATAGATGTTACAGGTCCAGAGTGAAATTATGGTTGATATAGGTAGGGTAATATATTAATAATATCCAAACATTTTCAGCTATAAACAATTTATTTTCAGAAGATATGTCTCAGCTAAATGGGAATATTTAGATGTTCATCCTTTGTGGTTTTGTATCTATTTAAAAAATGTTTTTAAGGCATAGTTGTTCTGGTGATCATGTCAGTCTACTCTGACTTCTAACATACTTTAGAGTAACATTGAAACCGCTTGTTCATACAAAATATAACAGCTGATTCCATCCCCCAAAAAAGGTCAGGCTATGGTTGAAATAAGGCCGCACACCCTCTCATATGACCACTCGCTATAGGCTAAAGATTGACAGGGTCTTTATCACCTGAGAGTACACTCTGCCCTGGAAGAATTCCCAGGGACTGGATCAGACTGCCCATTTCCTCTCCCTTTGGCTCTCACAACTTTCTAAAGGAGGAATTAGCAACACCTTTGCATAAATGCAAACTCTGAAGTTCTGCTGTGGTGCAAACCAAAGATAAGATGGAACAAGCCTTTCTGAAACTCTTCATGTTTTATCCTTCTAGTCCTCTCATTTTACAAACACAGCTCTCTAGTCTTTTTTTTTGCGCACAACAATTCAGTCCAAACCCACTTCTTTACATTCTGATGGGTAACTGGGTTAGACAACAGAAAAATAAAAACATATTTCCTGTCATTCATAGGCCAAATTTTCCACAGTACCCATAGGAGTTAACTTCACAGGCATTCGCTTGTACTGTACACATAAGAATGCCATTATGTAGCATATTTAAAGCTAAACAATGCCATATTTATGTTTTTCAGGGAGAGGGAAAAGGAAGACGACAAGCGGCAGGAAACAAAGGAAAGGGACAAGGATAACTTCACCTTCCACAATCAATCTAAAGCTGCTCTTGTGAAGCGTTGCCATAATGCTTCTTACCTGTGAAGACACAAAAATTAGGTTAAATTTTAAATGGAAATTTATAGCTTTATTTTCCTCTATTTTCTCTGTTTCTTTGCACATGTACAGAGGCATATGTATTACTGTTTTTAAAATAGTTATATATTGAGGTTCTTAGGTTACATTACATTACATTTTTTGTCATACAAATCAATAGAAATACATAAACACACTAAGGTTAAGACACAGCACTAAAAGCCGACAAAGCCTATTGAGATCTATATAAACTGATTTTCCCCAAATTCACACAGTATTCTTTTTGCTTTAAATTGTAAGTACCAATTAAAATCTCAAGATTTTTATACAGCTTTGTATCTTATTTCCTGCATCTCTCATCTTTTCCCAATGCCCTACCTCCCTCCCACCTTTTTCTTCTAACCTGTTTATTATTAGGAGAAGGCTTTTTCCTTATGAAAGGATAACAGCAACAAATTCATAACCATTTCTTTAAATTATTCTTCTATAAGTCTAAAATCTCTTAAAAAAAAAGTCTATTTTATAAATAGGAAAACAGCACCTGAAAAGTTAAATCACTTTCCCAAGATAATGAATAATTTCAGTTCCAGTATGAGAAAAGAAATGCAAATTTCTGTTTACCACAGGATATCAAAGGCCATGCTACTCTGTAGAACAAGGCCAGTTAATGACTTTTTGAAGTCTACTTTAGAAAGGGATTCTGAAGTGTACAGTACTATTCCTCACACCCCAGATGTTTACAGTTTTTCCTTTTTCCCTGCAGTCAAATTGTTCTTGGAATCATCACCTTTCCCTTCTACCTTACCAATGTGAGGTATTTCAAATTAAAAACATCTCACAAAATCTTCACAGCATGACAAATTTATAATCAGCTAAGCAATTTTCAGACCCTGAGATGCTCAGAAGTACTCAGCACATCACCTTAGAAATTTTAATGAGCATCATTAGGGCAGACACTTATTCTAGTACATGCACTGCAGTTTGGGAACTGTTGAATGAGTTTATGATGCTTATTAGACTTCCACATTTTTTTCTTTTCGTGATTTTCCATAGGTTTAGAAAAGTCTACCTTAACATGCCTACAGTTAACCTTATAAAAGATGAAACATGCGTTTGGTCTCAGTTCTCAGGTATTCCTACTTTTTACAAAGATTTTATGTCTGACTAGTATCTATTTCTTAAGGGATCTGCTTTTTTCAAATGATCTGAGAGATTTGATAGCACTACCTAAATTTAAAGGCTTTTTCATCAAGAAACATATTTTATGTATTGTAAATATTTTATAAACAGATACCACTGTTATCAGAAAACATTTCACCTTACACTATACTCATTACTGCAGTAATGGTGCACTTTTACGTACATACTTTAGCTTTGATAGCTCCTTTTATGTTCAGTCTGCTAAAATCCTGTATCAATTATTCTGTTCAAGACCACATAATATATGTTTCCTTTCTCTCAGATTTCAATTTCATCAACTTAAACAAGTTATTTTCAGAATGATCAGAAAAAGCATTTCCTTATATCCCATGTAAGCAATAATTATCAAATAGATAGAAAGATACAAAATGTTTTGGTGAATAATGATTAGCAGATATTTTGCAAGGATAATTATCATTGGGGGGATGGTATTCACCAACTACAGTTTGTTGTGTTTTTTCTTTAATGTCATTGACAAAGGTTCTGTATTCTCCTGCTCTCCTGTAACTAGGTTTCTCCAGTAATTTTGCCACACAAAATTGTATGTAACTAATGAAAGACTTAAATACAGTGATTCACTTCTGAATCCTTATGCATGTGTCCTGGTTTCAGCTGGGACAGAGTTAATTTTTTTTCTAGCTTTTTTTGTGTTTCAGATTTGGTATGAAAGGAATGTCAATAACGCATATTGTCTTAGTAGTTGCCTGGTGATATTCATAGTTTACAAGGACTTTTTTCAGCTTCCCCTAGAAGCTGAGAAGAGGCCTAGACAAAATAATGGAATGGCCAATTAAAATATTCTGAACCATAGATGTCATGTTTGGTATAAAATTGGTCATTTGCTGGGGTGGAGAGTCAGCGATCACTGCTTGAACAGCATTGATTCACCAGATGGTAAGAGTGACTTGTGTTATTATTATTATTATGGTTGTTGTTGTTGTTGTTATTATTATTATTATTATTTTACTTTTCTGTTATCATTCAATTAAATTGTCTTTACCTCAACCGATAAGCTGTTATTTTTCCTTTCCCCTCCTTTTCTCCCTCTTGTCCCTACCCTTCTTGGGGGGTAAAAGAAGGGTGAGCAAGAGGCTGCATGGTCCTAGCTGTCGGTTTGGGTTAAACCATTACACCATGTTAATGAAATCTTTTATTTAGACAATATAAATAAATATCTGCTATATTAGGCTCTAGTACTACTTTATATACATGATTGGCTTCCCTGAGAGGTGATTGATGCCCCACACCTGTCAGTGCTTAAGGGGAATTTGGGCAATGCCTTTAATAATATGCTTTAACCTCTGGTCAGCCCTGAAGTGGACAGGCACTTGGACTAGTTGATCATTGTAGGTCCGTTCCAACTGAAAATATTCTACTCTAGCACTGACTGAAAGTCTTCATGAGTGCTGCTGTGAATCTCACTTATACAACTAACAGGGAGATGCAAACTATAACAGCTTGAGTTTGGCTCTTGTTAAATGAACTATCAGATAGTTATTTTATTTACAGAAAAAAAAAAGATAAAAAAGAAGATTTGGATAAAAAATGCTGATTTTTTTTTTAAATCAATATAAACTTAAAATCACCGTATAGTTCCTGAACAGAATAAATATGCATGTACACAGCTGTAAAATATTATTATATCCTTGCTTAAACATTTATAGAGTGATCTTGAAAGCCTTTTCTGTCATCTAAAACCAAGGCGGAATTTAAGCATATCTCCACAGACCCAGAAAACTCTCAGTCTAAAGGCTTTTCAGCTCTTGAGACGGCCTTTTTTCTGAGATGCTGGCCACGTGCAGCCCCTTACTTTAAAGAAGATCTAAATCCACTGTTTAAATCCATACTATGCATAAAATTATCTTTGAACCTTTCATGGGTGTTAGAAGCATCTAGACTTGTTTACGGGTTGTTAAAGAACCTCAGCATGAGTTTCATTTCTCCAAGCTGGACAGCCCATTCATACTCACATCTACAAAAACTCTGATTTATAATTAATTTTAATTAATGAGGTTTATGAGGGTATGTGGGAGGTGTTGTTAGGGGGTTTCCCCTCAGGAAGAGGGTGTCCCCCCTTCAGTATAGTATTTCTATGTAGGTTCTGTCCTGCTTTGGCACTGATATTTTAAAGATCTCTAATAGCACATTTATGCTATCACTACTAACATCTGGTAAGTAGCTAAAGCGCTTGCCTCTCTTTGATTGTCCCTTTTGAGATACTCTAAGCCAAGAGCTGGCTAAAAATGAGTTTTGCAGGTCATGTGGCCTGTTCTTGAGCTCTGAGACACAAAGCTCAAGCATAAAATACTGAACAGCAAAGATACATATCTAAGTTTTTATGCTCTTATGTCAGATAAGTCAGCTTTCTGCTAGGCAACATAATATGGCGTTTGAAAGCCCAAGAAAAGGAACTGTATAAATATATGTTACAACAGAAGTATAGGTAATTTCTTTTTTTACTGATTCTAGTCCCTAGCTGTCCTCTGGCTTCCTTCTGGTGTGATCCAAAGGCTTGTGATCATTACTACACAAATACTTGGGATATATATGGAGACAGATCAAGTCTGCCGAAGCCATAATAGACTCCTGCCAGAGCTGTGTTTCCTCAAGAAGCAACACAAGCACAGTCAACAGCACTGTGCTGCAAATGACTGAAAGCGAAGTGACCTGGATCATCTGTGCACCTGTATTATTCACACAATCATTACTGGAGCGCTGCCCTCCCTGTCCTTTCATTTTAAAATTGTTTTGATTCTCATTTTCATTTACAAAAAAAGTGTTCAGTTCACTGATGATTCCTCACCCATCGAAGAATTGGCAAAAGGTTGGCTGACAAATATGAAAATAACAAGCAGATTTTTAGCTGTTTCTTAAAAGTGCAAAAAAAAAGCAAACATAAATATGTAAATATAGGAGATAACTTGTCATTTACCTTTGGGTACAATCTTCTAAATTCCATTTCCACCTAGGGCACAAGTGAGCTGGAGCAGAATTAGGAGGTGGGGAATCTCCATTGGGGCCTTAATTTGACAATTGTGAAAGATAATAGAGGGTGTAAGTTATATTTTTTGTGACTGATGCTGGTCAAAGTCAGGCCTCAGCTAAAAAACCACCAGTGTACCAATGCTAAAGTGAAAAACATTTGAATTATATTGAGAACAAAAAAATTTTGGTATAAAACACTGTTTTACAAATAAATTGCTAGAAAGAATTACATTTTCAGGGATTGACAACTGCAAATCAGAAAATATTGGACTTGTAAGATACTAGAATTTTTCTCATTTCATACATTATAGTCCCCAAAAAACAGTTTAGACAAGCAGTTGCCAAGCTGTTTTGAAACAAATTTTCATTTCAAGACTAGGTTTCCGTAGAACACAGAAATAATGAAAAGTGGGTCTGGGAAGGACTTGGAAGATAACCTGGTCAAATGATAACCTGATAAAATTATAAGAAGTTTTCACAAGGTTTCAGCTCCCATACAGACACTTGAGTAAGTGGCAGATACTCAGAATTGTTTACCATCTAGTGACATTCATCTCCAGATTTTCAACAGCTCACTAGCCAACACACTGAGATCTTCTTTAACTACTTATCTTTCATCCAAATAGGAATAGATAGTGTTACAAAAACTGGCCCTTGCCAACTGCATTGAACACTTTTGCAATCTTGTCATTAGTGCTTTTAATGGGATCAGGACTTTGAACTCAGCTTTGAAGTAAGCAGGAAGCCAACACACCCACGAAGAAAGTATTCACATGAGTCTTCATTGCTAATGAGGTATGTTCTGTATGCTACAACAGCTCAAGAGTTTTTGGTACCTATTACTTCCAAATGCAGGTAGATTAAGTTAAAGTGCAGGCTGAAACTGAGGAGTAAAAAAGACAAAGAAAGAAATCAATCAATCAATCAATCAATCAATCCTTTAACCAGTTAAAACAGAGCAAGAGAACAATATCCGTACATTAGCTGAAAATACCAAATACAGTGTTCATACTGAGTACTTGACCAACTCTTACAAAGCAAAACACAGTAACTGAAGTGAAAATTCAATTATATTTGGAAAAATCTGTATAGTTATACCCAGAACAAGATTCCTCTAAATCACACTCCTCCCTCCCTCATGATAGGGAGGGAGATATATGAAGCAATGTTAACTCTTAGAGTGGTCTATACCTAGCAGAGGGAGGCAATATTTAGCTCTAAACTGAAGCTGTCCCTGTAGTATCCTAGTAAATGAGCAGTGGTAATGCATAATTTGTAATCCTGAAAAACAAAGTTACTTCAGGCTTTTTAATGTGGCTTAGTGTGGAAAAATATTTAGAAAGGAGAACACTATTTTCCCAATATTTGAAAATACCTATTTTGAATAAAACATTTATTAAATTAGAGCAAACAAACAAAATGTTTGAATATTTTTGTGTAAGAGCTGTAGTAGACATAGCATAATTTCTGAAAGACAGAAAATAAATTTATCATCCTGACACAAACAATCTTGGATTTAACTGTCATCATTGACAAAATATTTTTAGATCTCCTAGCTACAATGGAGGTATTTTTGATATTAACAAACCACAATAAAATTGTGAGAAAGCTGACAAAGTACTGCTTATCTTTGTCTGCGTGGAAAGTAATTTCCTCTTCGAGCAGGAAGACACGTGCAAAATATAGTAAATTACTAGTTTTGGAAGTACAGAATGATATTAATTAAAAAAAATTTAGTTTATTTAGGATTTTACAGATCTTACAGGTCATTTTGCTTCCATTTGCAAATTTTGCTTTTGGGCATTATTATTAAGCATTTGAGCAATTAATCATATTAAAATATTTCAGAAGTGTGGGGCTTTTTTTGTACAAATCACAGAGTTTCATACAAATCATTTCATGATATTTCATCCAGCTTGGAAAGTGGAAAAACAGCACAACATTATTTTTTTTCCCAGAAAATAACATGAGCAAAGCAATTTTCTTTCTGAACTTTAAGTAAATATTTTATTAAATAAAATGTAATAAATACAGCGGAAAATAAATGCATGGAAACAAAGGAAAGGTTCTGAGTGTGAGCTTTCTAAGTGCCAAGATTGTTTATTCTGTCTTACACCTCTTTTATGTATAGGTATAACTGTATACCAATCTTTTGTGGTATAGCTGTATACCAATACAGTCAGTAACCAAATAAACTCCATTTATTTAGAGTAGATTGGCCTATAGTTATTTCTCATGGTAACATGTCGATGAAGGCAAGACTTTCCTGAAATATTTTTGAGAAGATATGGAACAGTTAAATGGTAGGAAGCAGAAGATAAATTCTAAGTATGGAAAGAATCCCAACCACAGTGTCAGAATCCTCACAGAATCATAAAGTAGGAAGGTAGAAAAAAAGAAAAACAACAAACAAAAGAAAACAAACCAACAACAACAACAAAAAAAAAAACCCACCAGCATCTAAACAAGACCTTGGAGAAGCCTTCTAATTAAAATCTCTGCCAAAGTCATGTTTCTCCAAAATCTAAACTTTCTCCGTGAGATTATTTTCTGAACTGGTTGCTTGGAAAATTCAGAGGTAGAATTTCTTCAGTCTCCACAGAGCAATGTATGCTTCCTTTTCTGTCAGTTCTGAATTTATCCATAGTCACTTTCACTCCAATCAAAGCTCATTTTTTCTTATTCTAAGAACTATAATCATAGAGATTTGATTGTGTCCTTCATCTATGAAGTTCTGTTTTACATTTTAAAATATATTATATATCCTTTCAGCCTTCTTTTCTAGAGGTTAAATAAATCCTCTTCTCCTGATATTTTTTTTTATAAAATTCTATTCTACTGAATCATTTCTGAATCTGATTTATACAGCACCCAGAATGCATACCTCAGACCTGCTGGAGAGGGTCAATCTTTGCCACAAGAGTACAAATTGCCATGGACAGAGCTGTGTAAGCTAGCTTTGGTGTTGAAGTACGTAAAGCAAACACTAATGAGGTTTCACCCATAGTTGATTTATAGACAATTAACTGACTTAGATTCTAATTTGTTCATTCTCCAATCTAACATGAGCAACCTAGTCACAAACTTCTCAAGGATACTAGTTCAAATCAGAAGAAGCAAATGTATTTATTATGAGATAATGTTTGTAATATTCTATAATAAAATGTATTTAGAGAAAATGGAAAATGAAGCCTACTGAGAAAAACAAAATTAAAAAGACAGGAAACAATATTTGATTTACATTTCAAAGCTGAGCCAATAGAGCAAACCATGATAATTCATGGTTTGCTCAAACCATTCAATCAAACCATGATAATAGAGCAAAAATGATAATTCATATCATTATCATGAACTGCTAATGCTATATTAAAACACAGTTATAAAACTGAACGGGTTTGCTACTAAGCAGCATGTGTACTATGCAGAAGGTCAGTTCTAGAGTGGGTCTGTTTCGAAGGCTGTTGTGTTATAGTGATATTTCCCATTTAATGGAAAATCAGTGGGGCAGATTATGAGAATATAAAACCATCAGACCAAATTTCTTGCATCAGTGAATATTGTGTACCATAGATAAAAGTGCTGTGATTCAGAATATGAATCGTTACAATGGAGTTTGGCACTTAAATAATAAGTTTTCATTTTAATATATTGTCGTTAAATTAACTTCACTTTCCTTTCACAAAAAGACCTAGTGTTTTCCTCCTCCAAATTTGCTCCTCCTTAGGCTAAATTAGTATCACAGCTAAAGCATAGTTAGGAGTCACTGAGTAAAACACTATTGCCTAAAGGCTGTTCTATTTACTTTTATACCTGGTCTTTATCTGAGTTAGTAAAGAGCCATATCGATTGTTCTGCTGTGTAGGGTTATAAAACAGTGCTGAAATTGTATATTATAAAGCATTTTGCACTTATATTCTTATTTAGCAAATAAATAAGTGCTTCTTTTCTATTATATATGTTGGGATAGGGCATGTTTCCATTATATGCGTATGTTCACCCACAGTCATCTAAATTAAAAAGCTTGCTGAGCCCACTAGGGAGAAAATATCAGTCCAAGGGCATCCATCCAAAGGAAGGCCTAAAACCAGATATATGTTCAACAGAAACTGCACTGAGGCAGGCTGACATAAAGGGGTACTTCACTTGAGACAAGGCAATTCAATATAACTGGCTTCAGCCTTGGCTCTGATAGATCTTGGGAAGTTCCTTCTATCAAGACACTTGCTTCTTCACCTGTCACAGAATTCACTGCCTTTGGGAAGCTGTGCTGTAAACTGAACTGACTTTTGGTAACAATCATCTACAAAAAATTTCTCAATGATCAAGAACAATCCAACATCTCCTATTTTATAAGATTCTTGAATTAGCTATTCTTTAGAACTTATGTGGGAATTCACTGGATATACATTCCCATCATCCTGATATATGGTATAATGTCTTTTTCTAAGTCTTCGAGGTATCTGGATGAAGAAAAATTCCATATATATATATGTATGTAAAATAAATAACAATTTAATCAATTCATTAACTAATATTATTCACTGCAGATTCTACTGACATAAATTAAGAAACTTCTATTTTACCTGTGAGTTTCTTTTTAAAATATATTTTGATATGTAAATCTAAATTGCTTTTTGGGGTGCTCGTCCACAGTTCTATCCACTCATGAAAAAGCTATCAAAGAATGCTTCCATTAATTATAAATTCAATTAATCAGCATCCTTTTTGTATAATGCAGAGTCCAAAACTAGATTCCAAACTTTACTGGGGCGGAAGTTGTCTTTCTTGGGTATAGAATTCATCCATCCCTGTAGAATTTAATCAGGTTACTTTGTTCCATTCTCCTAGGTTGTCAAGGTCCTTTGAATGGTGTCCCTGTCTTCAAGTGTATTGACTGCATCCCTCCAATGTGGCGTCATTGCCATTTTGACAGCTGCACATTCTTTATCCATCAGGAGTATACTTTAAAGATATTAAGCAGACCATCAGGTCCTATGGACACACATGACTTGATTTATTTCAAGAGATCTCTGACCTGTTCCTCTTCCACTACTGTTAATTCTGCTCTTTCTTGCACCCTGTATCTAGGCACAAAGGCATAAGAAACCTTGCTGGTGAAGTCCAAAACTAAAGGAGATCAACTACTTCAGCATCAGCTGTGATTGCTATTACTAGTGCACCTGCCTCATTGAATAACAGGCCCCCATTTTCCTTATTTATCCTTTTATTGCTAGCATAGCTTTAGAAACTTTTCTTGTTGCTCTTGACATGCTTTGCTAGATTCATCTCTAGCTGATCCTTGATTTGTCAGCACTATCCATACATGGCAATGTTTCTCAATTCCTCCTTTATAGTCCATCTCCATTTACATAAATTTACCCTTTCTGAATTAGATCCCACTCAAGAATTGCTTGCTTAGGTAAATTTGTCTCCTGATACCCCGTCTTCTTTTCCTTAGTGTAAGATAGAACACTCTTATTTTTGAACAAAGTTGTCCTTAAAAGACCTGCCAAATCTCATGAGCTCCTTCTCCCTCCAGAAGTGTCTCCCACAGGATATCTACCAGTTCTTTTAATAAGCCAAAAAATTGTTTTCCAAAAGTCCAGAGTTTGTACTCTTCTAATTGAATTTCTGATTCACTTCAGGGTCTTGAACTCCCTGATTTCTTGATTGCTATCTTTAAGAGAAAACTATATTCTACAGAGAGAGAGTATTAAACACAGAACAAGATACAGAAGACTTTAACTTCTCAGACTGATTTTCTCTAGTAGCTAATGTCATGTTCATCTCCAAGATAAAAATTTCAAAACCACCTTCAATCTGAACATGAAGTCAGAGTCTATAAGGATACTTAGATTCACTTGGTAGCCAACCATGAAAACAAATGGAAGTTAGATGATCATCTGACTTTTGAATGTTCAACAAGCTCACATTTTGATTTTTTAATAATAGTCTTTCTCAGTTTAATGGGTCATCTGCATTTTAAAATCTCTGAGCAAGAAAAAAATGAGAAAAAGACAACAAGTATGATATTTGTTTATATGACAAAAAATGCAAAAGTCTGTTAAAAGTGCCAGTGAGATTGGCCCACTGAAAACTGCAAAAAGAGAATGCTATATCTAACTTACTTAACTGTTTGTGCATTGGCTGTGAAAAAGAAAGCTGAAACCAGATATTTCCATCATTTCACACACTTGATAAGAAGAAATGCTTTTTAGTGAGACAAGTGGGATTCAGCACTGCGTGAAAGTTTCTGGGTATCTAAAGTCCCATTACAGCCAGTGAGGATCAGTCAAAGTTGTCACTCAGTCACTTCCATTAAACATTTAATGTACATTTATTCATATCAAGGAAGATAACCCCATTTTCCAAGCTTAAGTCCACTTTATTTGTGGATTGTAAATTTTCTTATGATGAGGTTGATTTATTATGAAATTGCATATGATCTTCATAACTAACATGGAGAGCCTCATGATAATCAATGAATTATGGGTCTTTATAAGCCTTTGTCTCTAAGCATCTAGATATCTATTTTGTCTTGCACATAACTCCATTTTCCCATCATCAGTGTTCTGTTTTTTTCGTATTTGCTTCCTTACTATGCAACACTGGTATGCACTTTTGAACTGTTACATGTACTATTCTGTACAAGCTCACATTGAATAAGTTGAATGCATGAACTCCTTAGCTTTGTTATCCCCTCTGCATCAGCACCATTAGTGTTATCCAGCATTACCCAGCACAGCAGTAGCCCTCCAGAAAAAGACAGCATACCTGTTAAGTATCATGTCATTTTGTAAGTGGTCTGTCACAAGCTTAGAACAAGATCTCAAACAAGGCCAAGAAAAAACTTGATCTTTCTATGCTTGCACAGGTGGCTGCAGCAAAATGAGCTACATCTTTAAAGCTATGATCAATTAGATTAAGGTATAATTGCCTGTAATGATCTCTCTTGGAAGTTGTGAGATATTTACAGCAGCTAGAATGACATTCAAAAGAAATCCCTTCCTGCTTTTGAAATAATGAACACAAGAATCAGCAGCAAAAAATGTGTGTCCAGACTTGTACTTATACATGAAAACCCTACTGATCAGTTTAAGAAAGATCAGAGACATTAGCTTTTGGATAATTTACTGTGTCCCTAGAGGTCAAATGAGATCAACCCATCCTGATCAAATTTACCAAATACATAACATATCCTAGTTGTGCTGGTGTAGTGAAACAAATCTCATCCCGGCAACATATAGCTGTTTTCTTAACATTCGTTAAAACCCTTTTCTTTTATGTTTTTTCCCATCAGCAAGTCAATTTTCTCATTTGCAAATCAGCCAACATACCCTTCCAGAATTCCTTCAAGTTGGGTCCCATGGGTGCCTGAAGATACCAACAGGGAGAGACCAGCAGTTGCTGTGCATTTTCACAGTAGCTGAAAGGACCCAGAGGCTCCATAGGGCAACGAAGCACAGCAAACTGATCATCTCCCTGGCATATTTCACTGCAAGAAAGCTTACTGGGGAGAAAAAAAAAAAAAAAAAAAAGATAAAGCATATTTAATTAACTAAACTTATATTTACTGCCGTTTCCTGAAGAAAAGTTAATTGCATTGGTTAACAGCATGTTGCAGGAACAAGGAACTACAAAAAAATAATTACATATACACAATTAGAAGCTTGGACAGAACCCAGGATTTTTCACATTGCATATCCCTACTCTCTCTTTCTTATGCTATCTGCCCTTTTATTTTCCTTGCTTACTCTTTGTGTATTTCCTTTCTGTAGTGGCCCGATATGAATCAACAGAGGAAATGGAGATATCTTTCCTTTAGCCTCTCTTTCAGCTTGGTGGGTTTGAAGTTTGCTGGGGATGTGGAAACCATGGTCCGGACTTTCTCAGTCCAAATGCCATAAATGCGTGCTTCTCATTTCCTCAAGGCACAAGGTTACTAAACCTCTAGCCCTTGCTCTCTCTTTTCTCCTTTTCCAATTGGAAAGTGATCATAGACCATATCAAAGAGGGACAACTTTGGCACTTGAATCTAGGAGTGGGTTTTTGGTGAAGAATTCAACCTTCAAGAAATACTTTTATTGCCAAATGTAGGTCAGGGCTTACTTTAGGAGAAAGGCACATATGCACCTTTTGCTTCCCTATTGGGTGATGTGAGAAAAGATGCCCTGCTTCTGAAAGTTAAAATAATGATTTCTGCTATTGAAAATCAATTTATTTCATATTTCATACATTCCATTTTACTAAATGGAAACACAGATGGTCAGAATAAGCATATAGTTCATCTATATGACACTGCAGTCTATTATATTAAGCACAAACAAACCTCAGTCCTAAACCAGTTTTTTTCACTGAGTTGCCTCAAGATGCTGTGCATATCACTTGACACCTGAGACTGAATTTCTCTGCTTATAAACTGGAAGCTGTTATATGTACATGCTAAGGAACGTGTGAGTATTTTTGGCTGGAACACCGTTCCACTGTATGACATTTCATCAAATGAGCTTTTCAATCAAGAGAAGATGCTTTGAAAAGAAATAGCAAGTTTGATGAAAGAGAAGGAAAGAAGAGACCGATTATTAAAGGAAGTAGAAGTTCAAATCCTCAGTCTGTCTGATTCAGCATGTTCCATCAAGGAAAAAGTCTGTCCTTGTTTATATAGAACAAAGCAATTGAACCCGGGTTTCTTCCCTGCTAAGCCAGTTCCCTAACTATATCCACACGTTTTGATGCAATTCCATCTCTGCTGTTTTAAAAGGTTATGGTCATGTTCCAAGATGGAATGAAAACAAATGTTAACTTTTCTATAGAACGGACTTGCTCTAACTATGACACACAGCACAATATGTGTTGACAAAGCATATTATACATAAAAACATTAAAGACGTGTCAGTACTGTGGTGTGCAGATGTTTAAGATAGCTTTAAATTTCTGACAATTTAGACAAAAAAGCTGTAGATACAAGCTTGTAGTGAGCTCTGTGCCATAACAATTGGACTACTTTGATACCTCCACAATCTTGTTAAAATCTACTTTGCATTTTACTCTGCCGACATACCAGCTCTCGTTGGTCTTTCTCTTCCAAATATAGTGACAATTGGTATTCAAAGAAATTTTTTCCACTAATTAGATCATTAGTGTCCTAAGCAAATGTGAGCCAGGTACATCCGCACCTAGATAGGAAATTTATCTAGAATAACAAAATAGTGTTGCTCCCTTAGAGGTGGTAATGGAAGATGGTACCAGCAGAGGGCAAAAGAGCAGGAAGCAGGAAGATAAGGTTGTTCCACTGTCGTCATCGTGTTGTGTCTCCCCCGCATAAGATTTCAGTCTTGGAAAAGAGGGAATTTTTTCAAGCTTCTTAGAGAAGTAGTTTGAAGGCTTACGCAGTTAAACAGAAATATATTGCCAGGCATACAGTTTTCTAGGCATAATTACCTTTTATTCTCCTACAGTCTCGAAATATGCTGCTCTGTTCAATGCCATCTTTTCCATCTAGCAGGTTTTTTCAGAATTTTCTACCTAGAAAAATACTCTAGCACGTTTTCTACAGAAAATTTTGATCTTGAATCATACCAGTACAGGGATACATATAATCTCAGCCCAAAGAGTACACTTAGAACTGGAGCTGAGCAGAGAGTTTTTGCATGTGTTGGGCTGTACTGATGCTCTGTCTGTGATGGGCTATAATTATTTGGTCATTGGCAGCCCTTATTAAAACCTGCAGAAAAGCAGATTCACCTGTCTCCACTAGGCTATCTGATATATAGTTATAGTCCTTCGCAAAATTTTGTTTTTAACAAAATCTAAATAGCTGAAATATTTGTCCTAATGAAATATTTAATGACACACTAAAGAAAATGGTGTCATACATACAGGTTGTGGTTCAGGCAAACCAGGATGATACAAGATGACTATCTAATGAATAAGGGAACCATCTAGCCATTTATAAGCATAACTATGGGCATATCAACTTTCCTTATGTTATTAGAAAGTACCTTCCTGTACCCTTAGAGCTTCATGTAAAATGTTAATTAAAACAATCTTTAAATTTCTCTTAAAACAAATAAAATCTTTCCTTTTGTGTTGCATCTGTTTTTGATGTCACTAAAGATGTTTTGTATTTTCCTTCTAGAGGAAAACCATAAATATTAACAGGTAATTCTTGTATTTAAAGCAATATGTCACACAGTCAACAGCTCACTGTCTAAAACCTTATTCTTAGGAAAAATAAGACAGTTAAATGAACACATATTTTGCCTATGTTTTCTACAATTTTTACTGTAGTAAAAGATAGAAACTGAACTGTCTTGTAAGCAGAGGGAAAAGAAGGGAGAGTGAGGAACAGGGGGCAGGGAGAAAGACAGGGAGAGGAAGTTTTTATGTTTTTGTAATAGCCAACATGTATTACTCATAGGCCCATTTGAAATAATTTATGAAAAACCTGTTTCAAAGTGCATATTTTATTTTATCAAAAGATCTGGAAAGTTTCTGCTTTATTGTTGCTGCAAACTATATTTTCTTTTTTTTTTTTTGGGTACAGTATTCAGCGCTTCCAAAATACAACCCTGCATTTCCAAATGTGTATGAGGAACAATTCAGGGTTATTGAAAACTTGACTGAAACACATTTATATCTTTTCTGTCCACTGACCTAAGTATGATTAATACACAAGTGTCTGCATATATTTTCCCTTCTCTTCAGTAACCACTAATATGCTGCAGGTTTTGACCAGATGTTCAGTAACTGAAGTGGTACATTTACATCTGCCACTGAAAATTATTGCTTGTAATTATGGAGAACAGCTTCCAAAATAAAGAATATTCTCTCCATTTTTAACTAGAAACATAATAGCAGGAAGATATTTCATTTTGAAAGGCTTTTACAGGCGGAAACAGTACAGCACAGAGTTAGCTGTAGTCACCAAGTAGGCCAACACCAGAGCCACTGATAGAAAGCAATTCTCCTGAAGAGAAATGATCGAGTGCTGTCCCCATAAACTCACTGAACTTGAAGCAGAAGAGGAGTCTGTTGGTTGTAACCTGATTATCAGGACGAGTTCTAGGGCTTGTGTTCTACACCTCTGCAACAGAAAGCTCAGAGGTAACCTAGAAGCTGTATAAGGTCTTGTCTACTATGTCTGATTTGAACTAGGTACATTTATTTAAATACAAATAAATCTAAGATTAACTTTGTACTACAGTAGGTAGGAAACACAACTGCTACAGGCAAATCTCATCAGACAGAATATTCCTGCTAGCCTGCTTTCCAGTATCTCTTGCTTGTGAAATACCTTTAACAGTACTGTGTCAACTTCACAGAAGCAATATAACCTTCAAGAACAGCTCAGCAAAGGTAACGGGTGAAGTTTGGACTATATCTTTAGTTTTACAAAAATCTTGCCTAAAGATTACCAGCAAGTCTTAAATGCAAAAATGTCTTGGAAACAAATAGTAAATGTTATTGCTGTGTTTTTGATATTGGAAGAAATTCCTTCTGCTAGAGTTTTGTATCAAATCCTGTCAAGCCCTAAGGTTCACTGGAGAAACTGCCATTGATAACTGCAAGCTTTGAATCAAATCTGGTCTTCTTTAAGTTCCAAAATCCAAAATAGATTGACTATTATTTTAGTCAAATATTTAACAAAAAAAAGGCATGCACTCCAACATTTATCAAGCTCACATGGACTTTACTTTGAACATCTGAATATCTAACAACTTATGAAATATTTATGAAAAATAACCTAACCCTGATCTTGTTTATTTTAATGGAAGTGAGATAATTTTTTATTTAGCTTTGTATATAAGCATGTTTCCCTGTACCTAGATATAGGTATATGCACATAACCCTGTTACATACAGTGGTCAAAGCAATCTAACTCTGTAGTACTTGCTAGAACATCAAACATACATAAAGACTTTTTCTGAAACAAGCTGCCAATTATTTAGGTTTTATACTAGAAATTCTACATTTTTATGAGTAGATATCTAAATTTCACTTTGACCCACTTTGTAGACTCATAAACAACATTAATAATACTCAAATTCATGTTTTCAAGTGTTATTAACTCTTATTCTTTTATTTATAGTCCAATGCTTTTTGCCATAAATAGATAAAAACCTAGCTCTTAGAAAGCAAGTGATTACATGTGAGTTTCAGCTTTTAGTTAGGAAGGACAGTCACAAAAAATTCAGTTCACTGGTTTCAGTGAAAAAATTATAAATATGGTGAAATAGGAGTAAAATAAAAAATTATAAAAAAGACAAGTCAAGATTCTCTTTTTAAGTCATGAATTTAAAGCCACCACTGAGAGTTTAAAAAATCTGGGACTAACAAAGCAGAGCACTCCAAAATTCTTAGTGCATTTGCTTCTTTGTTTTTGCAGCTTCAGTGGAAAGCTGTGTTATAAATTGATCATAGTTACATTATTATAAGCATGGTTTATATCTAAACTTGAAGCAGTAATCCTACTTCTAGAGCTGAAGAAGATAATTTCTCATATCTGAGTAATCTCATTTTCTAAGTATTATATTTTCCATATGTTTATGGACAGGAAAAACATGAAGTCACTTCTGAAAAGACTTCTTAATCCTTTGCCTTTCTGCTTTTTTGTTGTATTAATTTTTTTTTCTTATAATACTCTTGAGTTTATAATATAATTTCATATTCTAATTACATCATTAAGTTTCTTGTAGTGTCATGTATTCCCATGAAAGTTTTAGCACCAAAGATCTGGGTAACATACAGTACACGAATTGTTGATTACCTTTTGTTAACATCTAGAAAATCTCATAGGAAGTTTCATCGATATATGCTTAAGTCACACAGCTAACAAAGGGTTGATTTCAAAATGACTTTGTATCCAGATGCCTCTTTCTTGCCAAATATTTCCCAAGTGAAAGTCAAACAACAAAAAAAGGTTCTTCCTGCTATGAAATGAGTAGCTGATGACAAAAATTACTCAACTTTTTGAATTCTAAGTACAGCAGTACACACCTTTTTATAATGTACTTTTTAGACAATATTTTCCAAATTTATAATTGAAAAAATATTCATTTTAACAATACAGAAATCTTTACATGTATTATCTTATACTGGAAGCACCTTTGTTTCTAAGAGCAAAAAAGTGCAAAGAGTATGTAGTGACTTGCTGACTACCTAAATCTGGCTTTAGGTATTAAAATTGAAAAACATGAAAATGGTAAAACAGAAAAAAAGGAACAAAATCAACAAAAAGTATGCATATGCAGGTACAAGTAGATCAGGTCAGATATTCTCATCATTCTTCCCTGATAGGATCCAGGGGGATACTTATACTTCTAGATTAAAAACAAGATCAAGTTCAGACACTGAGCCCCTTGCTACTCACTTGGCTCAGTCAGTAACCCACCCCTGTTCTGGACTACCGCAGCAACCATTTCAAGTAAAATTTTGCTACAGTACCAGTTATCAAGATAAGAGTTAATCATGGGCAGAGATTAGCTCAAGGTCCTCTCTTTTTATTTAAGAATATGGAATTAGCCAGGGTTTTCCACAGCAGGCCAGTTACAGATCTGAGCAGGAATTCACAGTCTCAGCGAACGTTCTTGTCATGCTAAAGAGCCACTGATTTTAGGCCATTTTCCTGGCTATAATGAATTGGCATACTACAGTGATAAGCATTAGAAGACACAGAGAGACACTAAAATCTACCCCCATTATTCAAATAGGCTCTGCTGTGCACTCCACCTTAGAATCACAGAATTTTCAGAGTTGGAAGGCACCTCTACAGGTCATCTAGTCCAACTTCCCCGCCAAAGCAGGATTGCCCAGAGCACATTACTCAGGACTGCATCCAGGTGGGTCTTGAAGGTCTCCAGAGAAGGGGACTCCACAACCTCCCTGAGCAGCCTGTTCCAATGCTCTGTCACCCTCACCAGAAAGAAGTTTTTCCTCATATTTGAATGGAACTTCCTGTGTTCCAGCTTGTGCCCATTGCCCCTCATCCTGTTGCTGGAAACCACTGAAAAGAGTCTGGCTCCATCCTCCTTCAATCCACCCTGCTAGTGCTTGTAAAGCTAGATAAGGTCTCCTCTCTTCTCCAGGCTAAAGAGCTCCAGCTCTTTGAGCCTTTCCTCATAAGGGAGATACTCCAATCCTTTAATAATCTTTGTTGCCCTATGAGTATGAAAATACTCATTTGCAAGACACAGTACATCAAAACCAGCATTTTGAAGATTGTCTCAGTCAGTCTCTGAGGCACACGTGGGTTCTCTCTCTATATATATAAATATATAGATATACATATATCTATACCACATAAGGGGGATTTTTTGTTATTTGATGTGTGTACAGTACAAAAAGCAGATATGAGCAGCAGTGAATGAGACCAGGTTCCTCTGCTACTGGAGATGTCAATCCCTTACACTAAGTAGTCCACTAACAGCTAAGCTCACTCCTCTTACACTGAGTACCCTATATATTGTCCATTATCACCAGCTACAGCTCGCTTTCCTTTTTTTGTGTCGGTCCATAATCCTATAAGTGCAAAAAAGTAAAAGGACACCTTGATCTCATATTTGCAAGTCGCTTTTAGGCCCAGAGTTTGGACCACAAGTGAAACAGAAAACTCTATTACAATTTTCTAATACAAACGCTATTACAATATTCTATAAAGTATTCTGCTGCTAATTTTTTAAGGCTTCTAACTAGTCGCATGAGCAAGTCCTTGTGTATCAAAGACTGTAGATCATCTATACCCTCCAGCCACACCTGTTTGTATATTTGGGTGACAGAACGTTTGTATCTAGAGACCTGTCAGAAGAAAAACATCCCTCTCATCTGACCGGGCTGCTAGCAGTAATATGTAAAGCCTTTCACTCTTGTCATTTAAAGAGGCCCTATTGTCAATCACCCCATCAAACAAGTAATATACACATAGCAATCAAATATCTTAGTTTGATTTAAGCCCCCCTTTCATGCATTACAATGTCCTCTTCCCAGTCAGTGCAACTCAGCTGTGGCAAAACTTGGTGGCATGTTTAAAGCTGGAAAGATAGATATATTTTTTTTCATTAAGCAAATGTATATACAAAATCAAATAGTGCACAGACTACCGTATTGTTTCTATCGCTCATTCTCTAGACAGTAAATATAGAAGGAACCATCTAATTAGGTTCTAGACCACATTTGTATTTCAATCTCCAGTTTGACAAACAGGTCATATAGTACAAGTCACCCATGAGATCCTTTCCATCTTTGTTTCTAAAACTGTTTTGATTTTGTGGTTTTTTTCAAGCAGTGATATCAAATTGTCTGTGCGCCCTTAGGAGCACTGACAATGAGGGCTTTCCGCACAACTAGTGTCCAGAATCCAGCAAAATACACAATATAAAGATAGTAGGACAAAGATATATTGATGGCTTTGTATACAATACAAATTAATAAAAATCCTTGCAGTGAGTGTAAAACTGGAAGAATGCTATAATGATGGACTACAGGTTTTACTTGAAGCCAGATGTCTGTCTCTACATGGAGAGCAATGGGAAAAAATACGTCTTCCTGCTTTACAAGGCACTCAAAGTCTTTTTCTGAAGGAAGCCTCAAATATTCTTCTCTGCTATGGACCTATCCTTGGAGTGGAACACTACTACTTTTTTCCACTTACATGTTTTTTTTGTTTCATTCTGTGAATTAGTCACATACATAACATATATAAAGTGAAGGGAAGAGAAAGAGAAAGGATAAAAGAAAGGGAGAGTTCATGGCTACTTTCCACAACAGAAAAAAATGTTACATGTGCACATATGAACAACAGATGTAGAAATATTTAATATTCCGACACTAAGCAAATGAGTTCATCTAATAGGCTTATTATTGAAGTCTATGAAGCTGTTAAAAATCTTTGTCTGCAAGCATACTCTATGCTAAATGACATAGGATTCTGGCTGTGCCAAAACCTTCCAGGCTAGATTAGAAGAGATGTTAAATCTCTTGAAAGAAAATACGTTGCTTAGTTTATAGGCTTGATGCAGGTATTGATTCAAATAAACTGATACTTTATAATGAAGCAGATCTGTAAAATGCTTAAGAATATATAACAATAAACAAATATTTGCAGTTTACTGCAATACTGCCCGTATAAAGAAGCATTGCATGCTCTTTGTATGCTTTAGACTCAAATATGCCATATCTATTCTGGTGAAGCTTTAAAACACAGCTGGGTTAACAATTGTCTCAAGGGTCCACCCTTGTGAATCCAATTGTAGTATCAGGTGTTATTCTTTCTCTCACATTACCTACTAGAACCATTTGTGTTGTTGAGTAGGAGGATAATCGTAGCTTTTTATCAAAGATAGGTCTGGGCTGCATTAGGTAGTATTGTAGTGATGCTACACAGTATGTCAAACTAATTTTCTATGGTGGCATGGGTCAGTAGACCAACAGCATTATATATAATCAAAATACTTCATAGGCAAACTGTTTACAAGAGGGAACAGCTAAAATTTGAGAAAATGCTCAATTCTCAGTCCAATGCATTTTTATTTTATAGTGCAGTATTGATTCTGCATTAATATAAGTCCCAAAACCCACTTGCTGCTGTAATCTTTTTATCTCTCTCCAGTGAACAAATCACTATTTTAGAAGAACTATCACAGACTAAAAAAAATAGCACTGAATACTTTTGCTTATTCCATTTCCTCTATTGTAAACTAAACCTTACTGGCAATTCACACCACAGGAGACAATGACTACAGACTGAAAAGACTAACTATTTTAGCTGTTTTGCTACTGTTCCTGTCCCTTTGCATAAATAAGCATTAAATATTCAGTCTTCTATTCCTCATATAAAGTTACAGCCCAAAACATTATTTAAAATTAATATTTAATCAGAATACTTACACAGTTAGTTTTGCAGCTGTTACAGCCATTCTTAAACAAGAACATTCAGTTAAGATTCATTTAAATATAACTTTTATTTTCATACATTGAAGAGCCTGTGTATAAATTCAAGGTATCAGTCTCCATGTGACAGCCTTAACTCTGGTCTTAGCATACATACACAGTAAATATTTCTTGCTTTTTAAAACACTGAGATCTTTTCCTCTGAGTGGAGAGGTGTGACAGTGGGCATGAAAAAAATGAAGTTTCATAATCAGTGAAGTAGAAGAACTGGAAGAACAACATGTGGCATTAAAAAAAAAAAAAAAAAAAGAGGCCAAATATGAGTCCAATGTTTGTTTGCTTTCCTCCATTCTTCCATGACTTGTCTTCAATGCTTGGAAAAGATATTATACAATAGAATTGATTGACTCAGATTAAAAGTAGGTCTATTGCTTTCTGGGAGTCTTATGAAAAAGCAAGATGCACTCATAGAGTCAATCTATGCTGGTTTGTAGCAGGGGTAATGAAATATGAATATTTGTCCATTCTGTTTTCCAGTTCTGATATTATTTTTTTCTGAAATTGATATTTTGAGCTGTCCCTACTGAATTGTTTGATCTGATATGAGTCAGAGCATTTTGATCATCTACACTCTTAAGAAGAGAGATGTTCACCAATGAGTAGGTTTAGTTATCTGTGTTGTGCCAGTTGCCCATTGAACCATTTGTATCAACATTTTCAATATATCAGGACAGTTTCCTAGTCATCGTGCTATGATGTCTTCAGACTGTTGTTAGGAGGCAAGTTTCCCTGTATGATTCTGTTTCACCCTGAATAAACCATCAAGCAGTCAGTACAGCAGGACTAGACTCCAGAGCTCCCCTGTATCAAATAGAGAGTAGCCTTCACTTGTTTGATACCTAGCTCAGTGAAATGCAAAAAATTCACAGCAAGTGAAAAGGTCGAACTGAATAAAGGATATTCTGCTGCCAGAGAAATTAGGATAACACTATCAAATACTGCTTCCAAAGCAACCTCAACTGACTCAGATGTAACATTTTGATTTTCTTTCTTTTACCAGGTGTATGCCCTTAAACTGAACACAAATCTCCTTTTCTTCCCTTCCTTTGAGTCCAATTTTGCAAGGAAGATTCGCTACAGATTGTGAACCTAAGACAAAATGTATCACTTCATTTTTATAGTTAAAACATTTCCTAGGCAGGTAGAATGCCATTTTCTGTTCTCAGAGTTTCATTATTCACACAAAAATAGAGAAGTAGCATCTGTAGAAACCCAGAGGTTTTCTTTGTATCACTTCCATATCTCTTCTTTCCTCATGACCCTCAAAAAGCTTTTAATCTGATGGTTTAGGTGCACTTCTGAAGGAAAAGGATGGTCCAAATCTCCTTGGAAATAAATCAGAACTGAACATCTTCCGCATAATGGACTCGTGTCCTCTTCACAGGGAACCACTAACTGACCATATAGAGGGAACAGGAACTGCTAAGCTAATCCTCCAAGCATTTCACATATTTTTTTGGAAAATTTTATTTTAGGTAGAGCTTGAGTAGAAAGTTTGCTGGATTACAAAGTGGGTCTGCTGAAGTATTAAAGGCAAACGTAATCTTTGTTCAACATCGTAAATCATAACTGAAATTCTATGCGTGAAAGTACCATTATGTGTGAAATTTAATAAATAGTTGTGCTGTTCATTATAATACATAGTTCTGCTGTTTTAAAAGGATACATGTTTTGTTAAAATTTTGAAGCAAAATTAAAAAAAATTAAACACTTTCATTTTGCAGTTGACAAACTGCGTAGTTTTGGTTTAAGCAGCCAAAGGCAAATCAGCACTTGTTAATATACCAACAAAACTGACTTAGCAGATGTTAATGTACACTTCCTGGGATCCTATTGCTTTTAGAAATTACTGTGAACATGTTCTGTTGTTTGCAAGATAATAACTTGCATCCCTTCCCCTGGTAATTTTTCCAAGAGGGTAAAATATTGCTAGAAAGGTTTTAAATTATATTGGACAAGTTTAAGAAAAGAGTTTCAATAAAGCATTCAGCTGTCTATAGCTCTCTATAAACAAGTGCCTGCCCAATGAACGATAATGCAAATCTGGAGAATAATTACAGAAAACAAGGTGCCCCAATGTATGTCACATATTCCCTAAAACAAATTAATTTTAAAAAGAGATGATTAACAACAAACACATATGTGCCAAGAACAATCATATTAAACAAATGTAATTTCCTTATGGATAGAAAAGAAATAGTTGTTATCGCATATCTTGCCTTTAGAAAGCATTTGTCTAATGTTGCTGTTGCAAGTGAGCTGGGAAAAATTGTCATGATGATATGTCTGTACAAAATGACTTGGATAACATATTCAGAAACAATTTATCATCAACTTGTGTCAGCAATTCTTTAAAATGCTACAAATTCTTTCGGGTTAAACAGGGATGTGCATGGAGTAATTTGATTAATCAGTACGTATGTAAATTTGAATATTTCTACGCCTAAGGAAAACAGGGTAAAAATGTAAAGGTATTTTCATTAAGGTTTATTTCCCTGTCACAAACAAACGAAACACACCAAAGAAAGGAAGATGGAAACTGGAAAAATTGCCTATTTCCTTAACTTCAAATAAATAAATATTTGCTGGAAGTTACCTTTGCACTTATCATATTTTCAGACGTTTTCACTGGGGAGTCCTTAGTATTTCATTATGGTCTTGCTTTTGCGAGAAATTATTTTGAGAATCACTGCAAATATGCAACAAAGTATATTGACTCCTTGTGGTTTATGCATTTTATGCAGTAATTACTTTGAGTTTAAGAACAGAGCTAACTAGAATGAAATCAGATTTGCTTCGATTTTTTATAAGAGTATCAGACATCAAGTAATAATGACAAAACATGTTCACTAATTAAGACAGTAGTTAAGTATTCCAACTCACTGCATAATTAAAACTGCTGGTTATTCATGACTGTAACAGATGATGGTTAAAATGTTAATGCGATCCTTGAACCAAAATTTGACTAACAAAATTTACTTTTTGATTAAGATATTTGCATAAATAGTTACAAAAGTTTTTAATGACAGAATTTTTGAATATCTCAAAGTGAAGAAATGCAATATTTTGACATATAACAATCAATTACAAAATTGCAATAAACAAACTATATGAACACAAAAATATTCAATTGACTTCAGTCACAAAATTTCTATTGTCATCTTATTTTAAATTGCATATTTATCAAATCATCGAAACCAGAAGAATAAGCAAAAATCAGCAAAAATCTTCTTCCCAGTACATAATCCTGCAAGTTGAACAACGTTGTATGGGGAACCGGCATTCAAGCTGTTGAACTGAAACTGTACTGCACCCCCTTCAGCTGTATTTAACAGTCTACAGGAAACTCTACAGCCAGTCCTCAGCTGGCCCCTAATCCAGGTAGGCACATAACAAAATGTGTAACTGAGGACATGTACATCATCAACACTCTTAAAAGCAAGAAGACACTTGAGAATTATACTGAACTAGGGACCCTTATTTAGGGAGGCTGGATCAATTTTCTGGACAATACTAGTTATTTTTCCTTATTAGGAAAGGGCTAAGCTGAAAATTAGTTTTAAATGTATTTTCAGTCTTCTGTAGCTCTCAAAATTAGTTGTATTTAAACAGCTTCTTGGAGTTGTCAGATTTATCACCAGATTGCATCTCTAACTAAACATTAAGAGTTTATTTCACTTCGTTTCATTGTTGTTTATACAATAATTTGGTTTGTGTCCTTTAAAGATTAAATCCCCAAACTGCCATGAACTTGTCAGATCACAGACCTAGATTGGCTCTGCAGTTTATTAATTTCATTTAGTACAGTCACATTATTGAGTTTCCAAGATAATTATGCACAAGCATCAGATACAATACCAAGATGTTAGTCAGCTGTCCACTGCTACAATTAGCCCTAATTCTTATTCAAGCTTCAGCTACTCCATCAAAAGTTATTCTTTTTTTCCATTATCTAAGCCATTCTTCTAACATTATTTAGCTAATCAGGTTTTATTGAAAAATAAGCAGTATGTTTATTCTTTTACTGGAAAAAACAAGACTACTACTGAGCAGCACATTAATATGGCATGTTGGGTTTTTTTCTTCTTTTATCTTTCTGATTACAAAACCTTCAAAGACACTTTTGAAATTGAAATTTGTAATATGCACAAGATTTCTACTCAATTCTTTACGTCATATAAAAGAGCAGCATTTAGGAAAAAACGTGTAAAAACAATAGGTTTAAAAATTGAAAAACTATCCGGAAACAATCATCATTCTGAGTCTTTCCAGAATGTCTATCAATGAGTATCTAGCACAGGGAGAATAGTTGCATTAAAAATGTACATCTCAGAACTAGCTTCACAGACAGAGTAAAATTATGGATAGGGATCAGATGTAAAAAGACTACAGATTTACTCAGAAGATTCTAATAAGGAATATTAAAGACTTAATTCTGCTGTGAGTAATTCCCCAGAATCTCCTATCATCAGGCAGTAAGAGACAAGTAAAGGTTCAATCCTATTGCTCTTATTTGCATTTCCTAAAACATTCATGAAAGATACTCATGACAGAGTAGGTCCCTAAAACTAAAAATGAAAACCCATCTTTTGCTGTCGTTTGTATGTCATGGGATCAGGAATTTAACCGTGCCAACAGGAAAAATAAAGAATAACCCTGAGAGGACTGCTGCTTGGTAAGAGCTCTGATGCTGGAAAAATTGAAGACTTACCTTATAAAAAGGGTTTAGAAAATGTTACAACAATCAATTCTATACATTTCTATTGAAATGTATTTCTACAAATGTTGATTAAGATTTTTAGATTGATTCTAAATGCTACATTGTCACAGATTGGTTACCAGAAGACATATTCTGTTTTCCCTGAATATTGTGATTTTCAAAAGTCTGTTTCAGTGTATACATTTCAAAATAACTAGTTATTTGCTTAAAATGTCAGCCTTGGAATGTTACAGTTATTACAGAATATCATGGTTGCTATTTCTCTGTCAAATAAGCAAAACATCAGATAGGGTACCATGTAAATGAACAGATATTTTTTGCCCAAAAAGTTTGCATTTTCTGACAAGTGGTATGACAACTGAAGGGAATACAGAGGAAGAGAAATAGCAATGTAGAAAATTCTGATTTGACTTTATGATTACTTGTGTAAAAAATTAAACTGAGTTTGACCAACAGAGTTGTCATGAGGAACCGAATGGCACAAAGATCATTCCCATAAGAATTACTGCTTTGGGAAACCAGATTGAGCATAGAACCAAACATTTCATTCAGTTATAGTGCAGTATGATGGTTCCAAATCAAAAAAACAACATTAATCTGGAAAGACATTTAATAATTCGATACTTACAGGTATATTTTTCTTGATATTTTTTAATGAACTGAGCAATTCCATACCGACATGGTAACCCAGCAGGTTTAGGAAGAATTAGGAAAAGCTTTTTATTCAAATTGTCCAGCCTAACATCATAATTTTCATTGCAGTACATTGTTGTGAAACACAGGGTTATTGAGAAAAAGGGACAGAGTTTACTGCATCAAGATTATTTGTAGAATTTGTACCCAGTGATAAGCTTTGCAATACTAAGTAATCTCCAAAAGCTACAGGAAACTCTTTTGTCTTCTTTTTCGCTATGTAAGTAGAATGAAATCATGGAGAGATGAAGGTGCATTTCCACACATTTTAGAAAGATTATCAAAGAATATAACCTGAATAGAAAAAAATATCACAAACATGACTGTGAAGCCTTACTTGGAGCCTAGACACAATACAAGGAAACAAGTTAAATCAAAATAATTACTGCAAAGTCTACAATGGAGCCCTTGGCTCGACACAGCTGTGAAGTCCCAGAAAAGAAGTCCACTTATTGAGTTTTAACTCTTAATGAAAAGTTAACTCTTCCATTTCTGTACCAATAAATTGTTTTATTTTGGTTTTGTTTTTTTTTAAAGAAGCAGAAACAAAGTGAGGAAAGTCTTAAAACCTAAAAGACTGTGTTGTTTAAAAGTAAAGGTTAACTTCATCTGAGTAACAAGAATATACCCTCCACAGAGGAAACAGAAGACTAAAACTGTTTTCTTCCAAAGAAACAGAAACCAAAACATGTAGAGCTTTTCCTTTTTGCGAAGTTTGAAGCACATTGAAAAAATGATACTCATCTCAGTAAGAAAAAATGTGAAGACAGCAAAAATCTTCTTTCAACTTCATAGGAACTGCAGGAGATTAAATATCAAATAAAATGCATTTAGAAATGTTGCCAGCACATATCTAAGAAACAAATCTAGTGCACCCTGCTTAGACATAGTTATAAAATAAAGGACACTATGTATCCACAAAACACATACACAAACCTAACTCCACACTGAAACAGAGGGGAAAAAAAATCATACACCCAGATTAAAAAAAAAGATAATAATTCTCAAGCAAAGAAGTGGCATAATTCAACAACAGGTGCTTTGGGGTTTTTTTGTAGGGTGGGAATTTCCTATCCAAAAATAGAAGTCATTGTTGCAATAAAATTATTCCAGGGAGTAAAGATTTAAGTAAATCTCTGCTATACAAATACCACACTATTGCTTTATTTTATTAAAGGTCATGATGACATAAAATGCTGTACTGTATTAGATTTAAAAAAAAAAAAA
>VXBJ01003458.1:1100413-1124171 GCA_013400055.1 Nycticryphes semicollaris
AAAAAAGGAAAACTAGAAATGAAAGAAACTGAAAAATGGTTTCACACAGAGGAAGAATTACTATACTTGATTTGATGCAGCTGAACTTAGGGCATGTTGCATTTTCTTCCTGCCACTCAGCTGCACGATAAAAGTGATCAGCACGAGCTCCTGCTTGAATGGACTGCACACTGGGGACTGGTTTTCTCCTATCACAGCAGCTCCTGAAAGGCATCAGCCCTCATTCTTCATTAAGAACTTTTGATGCAGTTCTTAAGAAGCTCTTATGCAATTTTCCTTCTGTTTCTGTTCTTTTTCTCAGAGAATCACACACTTACAGCTACTTCTGTCATGCCTGGTTGCAACCAGAACGAGGGCCAAGAAGGTGTCACTGGCTGAATACAGGCACAATCAAAAAATGCAAATGAAAAGAGGGGAGTGCCTGCCTTAGTTCCAACTGGTTTATTATCCACTAAAGAAACAGAAACCAAAACATGTAGAGCTTTTCCTTTTTGCAAAATACATTTATTTATATTCTGTCAGTACGCTCTAAACAACCACAAAGTGTTTGTATTCTACCCATAAGTTGTTTCCTACCTCTGTGATCACTTTTGTGACTTTTGTCTCAATACCCTGCAGCCTATGCCCCTTCCTTCAACCACAGCCCTCAGAAACAGACACAGTATCTTAGTTCAGAAGAGCGGAAGGACCACTTCACTCAGAAGCCATTTTTCTCCATATGCTTCCTGTTCTCTGGCATCTTTCAAAATCATGAGATCGTGAACTCTTTTTCATTTTGTAACCCTCTGTAACTTTAACCCCTTCCTAAGAAGCTATTACTCCTACCCGTTTCATTCTATAATTCCATAATAGTTCTATAAGAGTAATCTTTTGTGTTGTCTTCCAGTCAAGCAATTAGATACCAGATAAAACATCTATTGACCAGAAAATGCACTCCAATGGTTACAGATACAAATATAACCCTCGTGGTCTGGATATTCCAAGAACAATCTATAAGACAATCATATACTGCAGGTTTACACACAGTAGAAAAGGGACAGAAAGAAGGTGGGGAAGTTATAGATGCCTAAAACACTATGAAAATCTTCTAGAGGGTGACAGGTGTATTCCATGAGTAAAAAAAAAAATAACTAAAAAATAAAGAGATTTGCATGTTATTAATGAGCCAACTAAAGGAGAAAGAAGTTCTAGTTATACCTGCCTCCTGGTTCCCTGGCAGGAAATAAACTAAAAAGTGCTGCAAAGTGAGTCATCTGTGTCTGTTCTGTTGACACTGCAAATCAGAAGTTATATGAACTGATTCAGAGAACAGAGAAAAGTTTACGAGAACCATGAATGCGTTAACTTTTTCTTTTAAGCTACCTTTTATTTTCAAACAAGAAATCTGAAGCATAAACAATCCACTCAAACTTTGCCAGCTTCAGATAGCTAGAAAATGAAAAGACGCATCTTCCCGTCACTTCACTTCCTTGATCTCCTTACCTTTGGTGTCCCATTTATTGCTCCTGTATAGGAGGCAGAAAGCCTTCTATCTGACTTCCTGCAGGATATACCTCTATTATCATTCTTGAGTGACTAGACAGAAATTTTTGTGGAGTCCCAGGGGCTACAAAAGACTCACTGGGATATGCACATATACTTGCAGGCCCAGAGTTCTGTTAAAAGCCCATTTAGGAACATTGACTTTGGAAGCTGCCTCCATGAGTTGACAAAAATAAGTTATACTAATAGCAAACAATCATAAAAAGAAAAAAAAAGTATCAAATACTTCATCCTACACTTTTGAAAACGCAGACAAAAAGAAGAGCAATGCCTGAAAGGACTGTCAATATTAAAAAATTAAAAGAGATATAGCAGTCAGTCAATAAATGAGGTTGGAGTCATTGATGGGGTGAAAATAGATGAACTATTGAGAAAAGTTTTCATTAAGAAACTATAAAGACTACTTTCTGGAATTTTCTTTGGGTTCTTTTTTTTTCTGAACAATAAAACCACATGTGGCAAGGGGCATGTAATCACTAAGTAGAGGTAGTTTAGGCACAACAGTGCCATCACATGTCCAAAGTCCACGCATTTCAAAACATTATTTGAGAATCAAAATGATACAGAAAGTAACAGAGAATAAAATAAAATGCTGGGTTTTAAGCACATGAACAGGTAGTATAAAGAGCTTTTCTGCAATTAAATGTAAAACACTTGATGATACAAATAATTCTGTTTATTTCAGTAATTAAAAACTACTTCTATTTAGTTCAAATAGCTTATAAGAGACTCAGAATTGGAGTTCTGTGTGCACAGAAACCTGATGAGCACAGTCACTGTGACAAATCCCCTATGCAAGCAGTCCATAAATAACAGAAACCAACCAAACAAAAAATAAATCACCCCTCCATATGTATTTTTATATCCTTGTCTTTGCAAGTGTTCTCTAAGTTATTATTAGAGCTGAGAAATTTGGTAGATTCTCTGATACTTAACATTCCTGAAGCCAGCAACCCCATATTGGATTCTGTTGTTGCTTTTTCCTAAAGAGAATCACTTACAGCTAAGACTATGCCATTGAGGCTTCTCAGTTCTACAACTCTTCTAAACTTCACAGAAATCTCAGATCTGTCAAGGAAAAGAGGATTCCCCTTAAACAAGTTTGAGCGTGAATCCCTCAATCAACCCCTAAGCTTTTGCTCAGTTAGTATTAGATTGTCCCCAGCATTTTCAACTTAAGATCTACTACAATGTTTTCATAATGAAAGTATTTGCTGTTTCATAAAAGCTTCCAGGGGAAATTGAAGATTTTCACAGTAGGATATTGGGCAGCTGGAATTTTTGGCACCTGAAAAGGAGAAGAAAGCAGCTTGCAGTCCAAAGATAAGCATGATGGTTGGATTCTTCTTCTCAAATATTTAGAATAGAAACTGTATGTAAGACGGACATTTCTCTTGCTATTATGAAGCTTCATAATAACAGCACAATAAGAAACATACACCTCTCACACATTGGTTCAGGGGATTTTTTTTGTTCAAATTTGAGATCTCCTTACTGCTCCAGTAATGGTGGTTCATATTTTCATCTTCAGTGCTTCATATTTTTAAAAGAGTACTTTTAAAAGAGTCCAAAATGTTTGATTGTTTCAAGCTTAATGTATTCAGACCCAACGTCTGTTGTATACTCAGATCTGAATGTTTTGTTTCAGTTCCCTACACGAACTGATACTTAAATGAAAGATTGAGAACAAGCACCTGTAAAAAGCATACTGTGAAATAAAGAATGACAAGTTACATATGATATAAATTTCCTTGGGACTCAGGTGATACCAGAATGGAAACTTATTAACAGTGAAAGACAAATTCATATTGCATTCTGCAGAGTAGGTAGAAACAATCCAAAATTTGTCTTGTAATGAGTTATAACTTTTACTTAATACTTATAAGATTTTTTTTTTCTTATTAGCTAAGCATCCAGGAGGCACTACATATTATGTACAGGACTGTGAAGATAAATGAGTACATCTTCAGGTTGACTTTAGTTCCATTTAATTTGATGAACTTACTTTGACTTGAATTAGATAAAAAAATAACTAACAGCATACTTCATTTGCGTATCATTTCTGATAAATGAATAAATTTAACAGATACTCCATGCAATTTGCACAGCTGAGGATAAATTATGAGAAAGTTCAAAAAACAAATTTGTTATGTGCTCCACTAGCATGACATTATTTATAGAACAGTGTGGTTAATGAAGACTTGTAACTAATACATTAATGAAGTAACCCAAAAATTGAAAGAGTGATATTAACATTCAAAATAAAGTAATATAATGCACAAGTCAATGTATATTTTCTAAATTGAAAAGACCATTCAAAAATATTCTTCTTCCTATAATTTCATGCAGTAAGGTATACCATCTGCCAGCATCTAATTTGCCACAATTAGAATCTGGCCTAACAGAGCAAATATAGCATCAGAGAAATAAAAAATAAAAAATAATAATAAAAAAAAGAAAATTTTCATTACTATTTTGGCAAAATGTCATGCTGTCTGTTGGGTCTGCTAAGAAGAATCTGCCCATATTATTGAAAAAAGAAAAAAAAAAAAAAAAAACAAAAAGAAAAGCCCTGGGAATGGTGAGGAAATAGCTACTTCTACTGTAACCTTGTGAGCTGTTGGTATTTCAATGATTCCCTCTGAAATACATATGCTTCCTGGTGCAAAGGGGACAGGGTTTTTACACTCTGCTTTTGTGAAACTGTTCCTGGAGTACTGCATCCAGCTCTGGAGTTCTCAATATAGGAAAGATTTGGTGGAGCAAGTCCAGAAGAGGGCCACAAAAATGGTCAGAGAGATGGAACACCTCTCCTGTGAGGACACGCTGAGAGAGTTGGGGTTGTTCCACGTGGAGAAAAGGCAAGTGCTCCAAGTAGACCCTACAGCAACCTTGCAGTACCTAAAGGGGTTTATAAGAAAGATGGGAACAAACTTTTTAATAGGGCCTATTGCAACAGGACAAGGGGTAATGGCTTTAAATTAGAGATGGAAGATTTAGACTAGATATAGGAAAGAAATTTTTTTGCAATTAGGGTCATGAAACACTGGAACCAGTTGCCCAGATAGGTGGTAGATGTCCCATCCCTGGAAACCTTCAATGTTACATTGGATGGGTCTCTGAGCAACCTGATCTAGTTTAAGGTGTCCCTGCTCATGGCAGGGGGGCTGGACTAGGTGACTTTTAAAAGTCCCTTTCAGTTCAAACTGTTCTATGATTCTATGATCCATCATCTTGAAGTCACAGCTCCAGCGTTATTACTCATAATGACAGTATCCAATAGAATTTCAAGCAGTTGGATCAGAGAGGTTTGTATGATTCGTGGAGTTAATATTTATTATTCGTATGAATGTAAAATATGACTTCAGTAAAAAATTACTTCAGCAAACAGAAAACAGCTTTAAGGGCTAAAGGATCACTGCAAACTGAACTTCTGTTATGGGGAAATCACTTGATTAAGAAACATCCAATTAGTAGGGGCCAGAAACAGACTTTGCACAAAGGAGATCCAAGTAGTTCAAGTAGATTACTAAAGTAGTCAAAGTACTACTTTTCATCTCCTTTTACAAATTAGCATATCGTAGTCACTTGAGTCATATGGCATGCATATGTTAGGAGGTCTGATTTAGGTATGGAACAGCTTTTTAAAATTTCTATAGAATATATAGGATATAAGTTGTGATTGGCAAGTTCTATAGAAAAGGTAAGGGGTTGGGGAGGTGGGGAAGGGTGTGTGAAGTGGAGAGAGCTATGTCCAGAACTTGTTTCTTAGATAACCCAAATGCCTTCATTCTTCTCACTCCTTCACTCACCCTCCAGTTCTTTTGGCGTCAGCACATGCTCATGAGAACTGCACGATTCAATGTCCTGGATCCTCACCTCTGTACTAAAAAATTTTGCATGGTCAGTTTAGATTTAGCTTTATTTTGACAGAGGAAAGCCACAAGAAGGTGTTCTCCCTTCAAATACTTCTATTTTTTCACTGTGTTTTTTCTTTTGTGCATTGAGGTTTCATGTACTTTTCTGGAAGACACAAATTACAGCCCTGTATGCACAAATTCACTCTCAGTTATGTAAGATTCTTTGCAGCTATGGTGTCAGATAACTTTTAGAGAAGTGAAATTTGATCTAAAGTCTTTGCTGACATGGAAAGGTTTTGCTTATACACCCTGTGGGAACAGCTGACTACTGCCTGGGCTGTGGGAAAGACTGTGATTTTTGGATGTCGTTCTTTAGAATGACTCTGTACTGAACATTCTGGTGTCTCAAGCTATTAAGCTCATCCAGAATAACAATTCAAAAACGTGTAAAATATCTTTTCTTCCTATCTAACTATCAAAGTTTTCCAACATTTTAAAAAGAAAATGTTAATGACTCGGGGACTAGAGTTTGACATACAGATTCATGGGTGTAAAGACTTAGAAATATAAACACATGGGCTAAAAAGGTTTAGTCAAAAAGCGGTATCCTCTGGAAAATCATACCTATTTCAAAAAAATAAATGGAAATGGGAGGAAAAATAATCTATCAATGTTGATGTATTGAAGAGTTATTCTCCTTGGGATGCACGAGACAGGTTTTCTACAGGGTCCAGGGAAAAAACCAACACAGATTAATTCTGAGTAAGACAGAAGAATGTAGAAGAAGGTAGCCACTGAAAAGGTTTTCATTACTTCATTTTTGATAATTATTTGGAAGTTTATTGAATTTATTAGGCTACTGGCAAGATTTAAGATTGTATGGGGTTTTTTCTAGCCATATTAAAAATTTGATTGTTAACAAAACTTTCACTACAGCATCACCAACAGTGGTAGGTACTATGAATTCCTAATAATGTTCAATATGTTCAACTATGAGCAAGCATTTAATATATCTTAGAAGCAAAGATTAAAGAGCCCACTTTGTACTTTTTTATCACAATTGGAAAGATGAATTTAGAAGATGAGAACTTCCCTTCAGAATAAAATATTGAAAGAGCATTTTCAAAAACAACTCCATAAAAGGTTTTGAAATAAATAAGCTTCCCAAAGCCTTCAGAAAGAATAATTCCCCTATTAGTTCTGCAAATATCTGCATCTATTCCCAAAATCACTGTTGTTAAAATAGGACATTAAGAAATCAACATAATTTGCTTGAGCTATAGAAATAAAATAAATGAGGCTTACAATAGTTTTCACATAGTGCTGATAAACTAACCCCATTTTAAAACAGAAATTATATTTTATTTTTGTTCTGACACACACAACCTTATTGTAATCCAGAATACATTCATTCAAGTATCAGCACAATATTTATCTCGAAAAAGATTTTTAAAAATCATTATTGCTTATTCTTATGGAGTTCTTATTAGACAGAAAGACATTAGACATAAAAAAAATATGCCAGTTTGCCCTAGCAAACTGATATATATACATAGTTTCAATAAATATACAAAATATCCTAGAATTAGCAAGAAATCACACAAAGGCTTACTTTTTACCTTAAATATCCCCAACTGACATACGAAAATTTTACAGACTAAGAGTCTGATTGTGACTGCAAAAGTGTACTCTGATTTGGAGCAAGGCTTCAAGCAAAAATAATCTCATCATTTATATTACATTAGGTGAGGAAATACCATTTCACAAGAACAGCAAAAGGATCATATTAGCCATGCAATGTGGAATGAGAATCTGGAGAAATGGGCTGACAGGAACTGCATGAATTTCAACAAGGAGAACTGCGAAGTCCTGCCCCTTGGCGAGGAACAACCCCATCCACCAATATAGGCTGGGGCCACTCACCTGGAAAACAGCTTGGAAGCAAAGGATCTGGGAGTCCTGGTGGTCACCAAGTTAAACATAAGCAATGGGCCCTTATGGCAAACAAGGCAAATGATTTTCTGAGTTGCATTAGACAAAGTATTGACAGCAAGTGGAGTGGGACAAACCTGTCCCTCAGGTCAGCACTGATGAGACCACATTTGGAGTGCTGTATCCAGTTCTAAGCTCCCCAGTACAAGAGACATGGACATGCTGGAGGGAGTCCCTCAAAGGGCCATGAAGATGATTAAAAGCCTGGAACATCTGTCTTGTGAGAAAAGGCTGAGAGAGCCAAGACTTTATCTTGGAGAGAAGGCGGTTCAGGGCAGATCTCATCAATATGTACAGATACATGAAAGGAGGGTGTACACAGGACAAAGCCACTCTCTTCAGTAGTGCTTTCAATCACTCTGGGAATTTTTAAAATCTGTCCTTAAAATTCTAGAAAAAAAAACATCATCAAAACCAACAACATCAAAACCAACAAAACAAACAAAAAAAAACCCTTAAAACAAACACCAAAATAACAGAATTTTTTCTTGTAGCTATGGAAGTGCCAAAGAGACAATACTTAGAACGTTGGTTTTTTTCTTTCCTGATAGTAATAAAGAATATGTTTGAATGTTCTATGTTATGATCCCTTACTAGTATTAGCTAATATGCAGAGAGGTCTAGCTTCTGTTGCTGTTTTGAGGTAGTTTCAAAGTTTGGGAATTTTTTCAGCTTTTATGTGGACACAATTATCTGTTGCATAATTAATAGGTCTGCAGCTGAGCAATTTGAAACTATGACAAGAAAGGGCCTTTTCAGAGAGATCACGGAGAACTGTTTTGACATTGCATTTTTACTGGATTTTTTACTTGGGAGGTCAGAAACCAAGACAATCTAAAACTGTGGGAGTTCGGAAAAATCTTAATGTAGGGGATGCTCACAAACATGAAAATAATTAGCTGTTTGAAGGGCATTGTTGTGTGGGAGAGAGAATGGTTTTGTTTAACTTCCTTTCTACTCGCTCCATTGAAGCAATTTTTAATAATTTTATACATATATTCATTCACCAAAGGAATTAAAAAGATAAAAATAAAAATATTATGAGAAATTAATACTGTAAAGATCAAAGGGAAAAAAACACAGCGAGAAATCCTGAAGTTATTATTCACCCTTCTGTTCGCTAGAGTCAAGAAAACCCAAAATATTCAGTAGAATTTGCAGATGAGGAATATTTTTTTAAATAATAAGTGCAATTTTATGAAAACTTTACTGTCTCAGGCTGTCTTTAATTCTTCTGAAAGGAAGAATTTCTAGAAACACTTAGCATAATTTCACTTCAGCTGAAATTAGGAAAGGAGTAGAGACAGGTCAACAATAAACAACTCCGAAGAACTCCTTACCATTAACTTCAATAGATCTGTTCCTATGCTAGACTTGGGAATGTGATACCAAAGTTGGCTGGGTGAAGGTCCAAGAGCACACAGTAAAAGTAGTGCAGAAGTCATTTTTGTAACCAGAACAGCACTAAAAATACTCTTGAGATTTTCATCTTCAGTCAACATAATAACAGAAGAGGATAAAAGACTAGAGCTCTCAGTTAGACAACCACATGAACTTATAAGGTTGATTAGCATAATTCATATTTCATTGCACATTATACTGATTGCTAATTAATTCATCAAGTCATGGCAAAAAAATTTTGGTTTGTTATTGCAAATATTGTACATGCAAAGCCTATTTTCACCACTCCATAAAGAGAAATCTGTGGCAAGATCACTTGTGAAAGAAACTGGGAGAGAAGTTTCCCAGCTACATTTTCACAAATGCCATTTCCTGGAATAAAGGATAAAACAGGGTGGAGACCAGTCTGCTTTTCTGCAGTTATATATCTGTGCCTCAGGAATTATCTAAAGAGCAATATAAAGTACTGAAGAAAATACTGAATTTTGCTGAAAAAAAATAGAGCTTCAGAGATCCCAAATGAATCATTAATTTGAATTTAAATTAGGTAACAGTTTCAGTGGTTGGGAAATAAATAAAGGCATAATGTTTTTACCATCACAATTTTCTGCTTGAGCTCAAATTTCAAGTCAAAAGTCTTTTTTGCATACTTTGCTTCAGAGTGACATTTTTGTTTAAAATAGGAAAGAAAGTTAAAATAAAGGTTAAAATGTGATATATAATCACAAGACAAAATGTGTCTTTTTGCATCAAAAGAAGCATTTCAAGTAGGAATTTTTAAATACACCTTTTTAATTTTACTATGTTTATCCCTGAAAAAAACATCTAAACTTTCTAATCCCAGGTTTGAAAGAATTGCCTAAGTCTATGAATAAGCATGCAGCTGGACCAGTGCAGTATATATCAAGGTTGATGTGCTGGGAAAAACTGAACCATGGCACAGTCCCCTGACATTGTTAAAACAGCCTTGCATTGGAGTTGCAGATATAAATTAAATTTTCTTAAACAGGGAGATCTTTCCTACCCCTAATTTGCCTTTGAATCTGATTCCGGTCTGCAACTCTGCCTCAGCCTTCTAACTACACTATGCATGTAGGCTGTCCTCACCAATCTCTGGTTCATCTTTCTCCCTTCCATACGAATAGGACAGGAAAATCTCAAGAGAAGCATTAAGAAAGAAAAGGAAAGACAATAAAATGCATCAGCCCACAAACAGCAAAATGATCATCTGCTCACTAAGGGCAAGCCTCCCTCAGTCCTCTGGGACTGTTAGCAGCATCTACCAATAGTCACATATGCCACCAAAGGCAATACGTTACTATCCTCCCCAGACACCAAGGATTCCTGAACCAGAATGCGACCCATCCTCCTTGATGTGGCCACCAGGTCCAGAGTCTGGACTCCCATGTTACTCCTGGGACTCATTCTTTGGAGGTTTTTCCTTGAAAAAGCCTTGTACTATCAGAAAGATAATGATCTCCAGATCCATTGTCCTCATACAAAACATCGTTAACTGGTGGGAGTCAAAGGGTTTCGGGGGGGTTTTTTCCCTCTTTTCTTGCAGAGTTTTTTCTGAAACTTTCTGACAGATTGAAAAGTCAAGTTAATTTATAACTGCATCATCTGCTGAAAGCTCAAACTGAATATTTTCAGTTGATTTATGAGTTCATATCCCCTCCAAAATCAATTACACAAATTTACCCAGAACTCATTCAAACAAAAAAAAAAAAAAAAAAAAAACAAAAAAAAAAGCCTTCTTTTAGTAATAGACAAATGGCTTTTCACAGATACAATTATTGTAAAATCATTCTCTTGATCATCATCTTTATGAGGAAACCCATTTCTATGCCCTATCTTTGGCTGCATAAAGAAATGATACGAGGAAGAAAATTTATTTCTTCCACTGATGTAGATTCTGATCAGTGATTTCTTCCACTGTGTTAGACTTGGAAATTGCAGAGGGACAATTAACATTGTTCCAGTTTTATCATCACCAATTGACAAAACAGGGCTAAAATACTAAACGTCTGAAAAAGAGACACACTAAAAGGTACAGAACTAGCCATATCATTCTTTCTTTCCACAATGAAAACTGCTATCATCATATGGCTGTTCATACTTGGGACACCAGGGAAGTACCCAGATTAGTGTTGTTTCTTACATCAACCCACAGTAGATATATTTAAAGGTGAGATTCACTAGCTGCCTGAATGGTCTAAAGTCAGGGCTACTACAACCAGTTTCTTCTGTTTCCATTGTTACTTACCTGATAAAGCAATGAGGTGATTTGAGAAGTCATATGGTCAGAAATCGGTAATTTTTAAATGGATTTAGCATTTGACCAGATTACTTCGCTGAACTTGGTTGCCACCAACACATCACAAGAATGATGGCCCAGATGTAAAGGAGGGAACTGGAAGACGCAGCATGAGTGCAGAAGACATGCTTTAAATTAGATTTAGAAGCCTTAGAGATACATTCTAAGCTATATCCAGAGCTTTGCATGAGCTTCAAGAAAGCATCCCTGTTGTGAGAAGCAGTCTCACTTCAAGCCTGGCCACTAAAACCTGCTCTGCATTATTGTTTCCCTTATGGAAATATATGAGTTTGCATCACTATTTGATAAAATTCATCTAGGCTAGTAATACCACAGGTCAGTTCTTCAGCTCCACATCATCACTACACAGATGTTTGTGATGACAGGAGGGGAGGAAAGTGGGCTGAAGATTGCTTCTTCCAGAACATGACAGAATGCTTGGAGAAACTGTGAGGTGTCACTGACTGGGGTGGTCTCTTCCCCAGCCTCAGCTGCGATTTCACTCCGTTGCATCAGATGTAACTAATCCACAGCTGCAGGATGAGTCACTTCAGCAAACCAACCTAATGGAAAACTAATTTCTGTTTGGTTTGGGTTTATTCTTTTATTGCTGGGCTAAATTTCTGTCACTGGATCTGACTCAAGGGAAATACTGGACATAAGCAGCCAGAAGCAGCAGTGGAAGAAGGGAGGGAGATTTTTTTAAATGCAGCTCACATTTGCACCACATTAGGGATAATGTAGCATCTGATACTAAAACACAGAAAGTATCTATTGACTGCTCCATGCTGTTGACTTCAGTAGATTTCAGGCTAACTGTTCTCAATGATAGTTTGCTACTGATCTTGTATAAGCATGAAATTGACATCATCTCCAAGAACTTTAATTTTCACTTCTTTGGAATATAGCAGTCTGGTTACATCAAGGATTTACATTAGAGAATTCTCAGCAGCAGGTCTGGTTTAAATCATTACCACCTCTCACCCACTGTCAGCTGTTTGTTCCCACGCTTCTCTCCTGCCAGTTACATTGACACAACTGTTTAACCCTTCCATAAGCCAGATCTGTGAAATTATCTAGGCTAAGGGAAAGAAAAACTGTTCAAAAAAATCCTAAATAAATCTTTGTTCCTTTCTACACAAATAGCATATTCATACTTCACATATTCATTTGAATAAGCACTGCAATATGTAGATATGTCAGCAGAAATGTGGGGATAGAGGCCTCCAGCAGTTACAGAAGTGGTAGGAGGAAGCAGGCAAAGGGTATCTTTGACCCCATTTGCTTTCAGTTCCAACAGAATCATTTATGTGTCCTCAAGGTAACTTGCTTTATCAAAGCTGTGCAAACGCAAAAGGCCTTTTAAACAACTTCTAAAATGAATGAGAAGTTGTACTACCTCTTTATTTTTTGGCAATAAAATTAAGAAGTCTAAATTCTGAGCTTAGACAATCCTGTACTCTTGAACCCATGTGACAGGGGTGTTGAAGTTACAAGACAGCAAACCACTATTTGTCTTGTACGTTGCTCTCCTCGTCAGTTGTTGAGTCAAATCTATTAAATCAGTCGACATTACAAGTTCCATTCATAATGAGTGCACAGTCGCTAACTCACCTTCCCACATGACTCCCACCTCCTTCCAAAGCACAGAGACACTCTGCTCAGCTCAGACACAGACTGGCATACAACAGCAGCAGCAACCACTGTCTGACATTTCTGGAGGGCAGATTAACTAACAACTTGAAATTAAACAATAAAACATTACTATGAGCATGAAAATAAGAAAAAAAATGGTTATTTAAAGAAAAATATTTTGAAAGAAATAATAGCTACTTAAAGTGATAGAATTGTTGGTTAAATTAAGTATGTGGCTGATACGGCATATGATACAGTAGGACAGCAAATGTCTTATACCTGCACAGACTAGAAAAAATTGGGCCAACTGTAACGGGGAAAGTAAACAGCCAAATAAAAGAACAGGCTCACTCTAAGTTTCTAGTGCAAGAGCAATGCTCTCAGAATGCTTAATCTAATTTGAGTCAGTAGAATTATTACCGTAAGAAACTGATGATGCACTAACAGTAGTGATTAATGCATCAGTTCCTCAGCGCAGAGAAATTCAATAATATATTTTTTAAAAAATCAGTCCTAAACTTTCAGTTTCTCTAGTATCATAAGTGCTTTTTCTAAAGGTAGTAATCACTTAGGATAATAAAATGTACTTGCATTGTAATCTACATATTGGCTTTTCCTTTTTTTTTTTATAAATATGGTAACAGAAATAGAGTAAGTACTGTACTGATTGGTGTGAACCCAAGATTGCTCTTTCTAAAGAATTTGCAGCCTAAAGATTAAACACACAACAGGATCAAGAGGGAGGACTGTCAAAAAGGAAAGCATTGTGGCTGATCTGATTACTGAAGATCAGTATCTGATCTGAATATACAGATCATATTCCATATTTTACTAGTATATTTTTATTTTGTTTGGAATTTCCCCTTATATCCATTTAAAATACTTCTTCTCCCTTCAACAGCAAAAGTTTATTTTGTTCATAATATTGACAGTTTCTGAGTATTCTTATAACGGTGTCTATATGGCCCTTTTTCTAAAGAGATTCACCTCACCCTCATCTTTTGAACATCTCTGATCTTAAGGTAAGTACTTATAAAATTACCTCTAGCGGTTGACCAGGCAGTTCTGGTGCCCTAAAACATAAGAGAGGGTTTTTTTATAAGACAATGTCTCCTGTATCTAAAATAATACAGGTGTAGACACTTTAGGCTGCTAAAGGTCCTCCATAACTATTTAAAGTGTATATGTCATTTCAATGGTATAAAAAATGAAAATATCATTAGCAAAAGAAAGAGCTGTATACTTAAAAAACGATGTCTGCATTTTGGCAAGAATTCTAATTTAACTAACCAGCAACATGGAATACAAGCAAAGATTCTCCCTTCAGTGAGAAAAGCAGTGAAATTGATCTATTCAACTGTTGCCCAAAGCTACTTTCACCTTTTTCTATTCTGTAAGCTGCTTGGAAGCAGACTTTGTCCCTTATAATGCAATGCAACTCATGTACAGGCTTAAAAAATTATGTTGAAGAGTTTGAGTTTAAAGTGTTAATACTGTGTTTACTAGCTAAGTCTATAGGCAAATTAAATCAACTATCTTATAAAAAGTTTTTTATTAGTGATTCTTATTCAGAGACTGCCTCATTAGTATTCTTCTCAGGTCACTGAAACAAAATGACACATCTGTTTTAATTTTTACATGACTACTATTATTTTCACTGGTTTTTATTCCTATTGACATCATTGTGTGGTAAAAGAAAAGATTACACTTTAAACTATATTTGGATCATATGGCTTGCTTTGCAGTGGACCTTACAGATCCTTAACTCTTCAGGGTTCCATTAGCTCCAGTTTCAAGATATCCCTTCAGACATCCTGCATAAAAGACCCCTATCATGTCCACTACCAGAACAGCCCACAACTAAGGCAGCCTGAAAACAGCTTTGGGGGAGAACTTTATATCCATTTTACATGTTTTTAGACACCAAAATGCTTCTCTGATGAAGCGTGTGTTTAGTTCACTTTTGATAACTTTTTCTTTACTTCTTCTGTGTGCTCCTTAGTGACATGTCTTGGAGAGCTTTTAAAAAACTTTAATCACATTCTGTGTGCTGGGGAGAAACTAACACAGATTCTTAAATAAATTCAGTCCTCACAATTTAGAAGACTTTCACAGCCTAAGGATTAATTAGAGCAAAGCCTGCTAATAAAAGTAGCCAGTTCTGAATTGTTCTTAAGATATGTGACAGCATGGGCTTATTGGACCCCATGAACATCGTGACAACATGCACTACTTAACTTTAAAATCCACCTCTGAAGTTAAGTTTCCCTACACCTCTAGCCATGTAGATACACACTTCTATTTCAGCCTATTACTGGACCCAGAGAAAAGTTGTAAATGCCAAAGTTCATTAATCTTCAGATTTAGACTCTGCTTATTGAGGTATGCAGGTCTGATTCTACCCTGGGTACTCTGCTGAACAAACCTAGTGCAACGTGTCCCCAAGGCAGCATACTGTATTCAGTTTTCACCATGTAATTGATGACAGAAGCTTCTAGGAAACAAAGAGTCAACCTCGGAACCCACCCACACATGTTTACATAAACTGACTTTTAACTAAGTCCTTTCTTTGTGGTTGTAATTGTCTGGTTTTTTGAATATGTTAGTGACTGTTCAATAAACCACATACATGGGACGTTCTCAGGCATATCAGATCCTCCAGACAACAAAAGTTTTATTCCTCAGGTTTATGTTCTTTTTTTATTTGCACTAAAATATTGGTAATAACTCCCTGCAAATCAAAGCAGGCTCCCTTCATCTAATAACTTATTATTGCTATTTAATAATTATATCTAGGTGAGGCCTAAAGGTCTCATTCAGCACTCATTTGCAGTTGGCTGTTACAGCACAGGGTCTGTAACTTAAAGCAGCTGATTGCATTTGCCAGAACTGTGAAGAGAACAATACTCAAAATGTTGTATTGAGTTTGGCTGGAATAGAGTTTGTTGCTAGTATGGTGGGATTTTTTTGGATTTGCAACTAAAACAGTGTTGTTAACATGCAGATGTTTTAGATATTGATGAGCAGTGCTTACACAGAGTCAAGGCCTCAGCCTACCCCACCAGGGAGTAGGATGGGGGTGCTCAAGAAGCTGGAAGGGAACACAGCTAGGATGGAATCATAGAATTGTCAGAGTTGGGACCTCTAGAGATTATCTAGTCCAACTCCTCCACTAAAGCAGGATTGCTTAAAGCACGTTACTCAGGACTGCATCCAGGCAGGTCTTGAAGATCTCCAGAGAAGGGGACTCCACAACCTCCCTGGGCAGCCTGTTCCAGTGCTCTGTCACCCTCACCAGAAAGAAGTTTTTCCTCATATTTGAATGAAACTTCCTGTTTTCCAGCTTGTGCCCATTGCCCCTCGTCCTGTCACTGGGAACCACTGAAAAGGGTTCAGCTGACCCCAACTGACCAGAGGGATATCTCACACCATATGAGGTTATCCACAGCAATAAAAGCTACGGGGAAAAAGAAGAAAGGGGGCATATTGAGAGTTATGGTGTTGTCTTTCCAGGTAAGCACTACACATGATGGACCCAGGCTTTCCTGCGGATGGCTGAACAGCTGCCTGCCGATAGGAAGCAGTGAATGAATTCTTGATTTTTTTTGCTCGTGTGCCCAGATTTTTCTTTGCCTGTTAAACTGTCTTTTTCTCAATCTACAAATTTTCACACTTTTACTCTTCCAATTCATATCCCCATGCTGCTGGCGGGGGGTGAGCAAGCAGCTGGGTAAGACTTGACTCCCTACTGGGGTTAACCCACAACAAGTGTATTTTCTGCTGTGTTAGAATGTATTTGACGATATAATGACATGAATTTTATTCTTTCCAAGTATCACCAACACATTTTACTGTTCTCCTACATAAAAACATGTAATTCCTAAATGTTTTCTTTTTATTTAGAACAGCCTATCACTAACTCTTTTAAGCCACTCTATATCCTTCAAAATACATAAAAATATAAAAAGGTCAAAAAACTGAATATTACCTTCTGAGTTAATAAAACACCATTGTTTCTAGTTTTACAGTATTTAAAATATGTGCTTCATTAAATCTTAATTTAAAATAGAGGGAAATTAAAACCGTTGTTTTTTCATTTGCCTATAGGAAACAGAAAATTAGAGCAGTAGACAGAAGGAAGCTATTACAAAATGTAGACTCCTGATTAGACTTAAAAAATGAAAAGATGACANTTAACATGCAGATGTTTTAGATATTGATGAGCAGTGCTTACACAGAGTCAAGGCCTCAGCCTACCCCACCAGGGAGTAGGATGGGGGTGCACAAGAAGCTGGAAGGGAACACAGCTAGGATGGAATCATAGAATTGTCAGAGTTGGGACCTCTAGAGATTATCTAGTCCAACTCCTCCACTAAAGCAGGATTGCTTAAAGCACGTTACTCAGGACTGCATCCAGGCAGGTCTTGAAGATCTCCAGAGAAGGGGACTCCACAACCTCCCTGGGCAGCCTGTTCCAGTGCTCTGTCACCCTCACCAGAAAGAAGTTTTTCCTCATATTTGAATGAAACTTCCTGTGTTCCAGCTTGTGCCCATTGCCCCTCGTCCTGTCACTGGGAACCACTGAAAAGGGTTCAGCTGACCCCAACTGACCAGAGGGATATCTCACACCATATGAAGTTATCCACAGCAATAAAAGCTACGGGGAAAAAGAAGAAAGGGGGCATATTGAGAGTTATGGTGTTGTCTTTCCAGGTAAGCACTACACATGATGGACCCAGGCTTTCCTGCGGATGGCTGAACAGCTGCCTGCCGATAGGAAGCAGTGAATGAATTCTTGATTTTTTTTGCTGGTGTGCCCAGATTTTTCTTTTCCTGTTAAACTGTCTTTTTCTCAATCTACAAATTTTCACACTTTTACTCTTCCAATTCATATCCCCATGCTGCTGGCGGGGGGTGAGCAAGCAGCTGGGTAAGACTTGACTCCCTACTGGGGTTAACCCACAACAAGTGTATTTTCTGCTGTGTTAGAATGTATTTGACGATATAATGACATGAATTTTATTCTTTCCAAGTATCACCAACACATTTTACTGTTCTCCTACATAAAAACATGTAATTCCTAAATGTTTTCTTTTTATTTAGAACAGCCTATCACTAACTCTTTTAAGCCACTCTATATCCTTCAAAATATATAAAAATATAAAAAGGTCAAAAAACTGAATATTACCTTCTGAGTTAATAAAACACCATTGTTTCTAGTTTTACAGTATTTAAAATATGTGCTTCATTAAATCTTAATTTAAAATAGAGGGAAATTAAAACCGTTGTTTTTTCATTTGCCTATAGGAAACAGAAAATTAGAGCAGTAGACAGAAGGAAGCTATTACAAAATGTAGACTCCTGATTAGACTTAAAAAATGAAAAGATGACAGTCTAAAATTATGAAATAGAAGTTTACAGAGAAGCTCCTTTCTGTGATGGTTTTGAATATATTAAAAAATTAAAATTCTGGCTAGCAGAATGCCAAACAACCAAGACACCCAAAGTGCTGGATTCTCATTCAAGCCCTGAAGTGAACATGCTGTAACCTTGTATGTTATTTTCCTTCTTACTATTTCCTACAGGTTGACTAAGATAGTATAATGCCATACTAAATCAGATTTAAGGTTTGTCTTTGGTCAATCCAACCTCCATGGATTTTGTTTAGATTTCACCCCTTTCTGCTTTTGTCTACTGGCTTGTGATAACTGTCACTTCTGCTTTGTGTGTTAACGTGAAGGTGAGTATAAAAAGGAGCACTGACTAGTCAAAAGCAAAGAAGTATAATTAGGTGTTTATATATTCAGCCTGGCTTTTCTATTATTCCTCCTCTTGCTTGGTTTTATTTTGGCCATGATCATTACCTTGCTTGCAGGTCTTACAGATCACAGACCAAGCTAACTTCTCACTTAGAGATAGCTCGTCAATTTTCTCTCACTTGGGAATTAAATCTGCTCCCACAATATTTATTTCCTGTATTAGTACTCTTTGTCTTCTTTAAAAGAGAAAAAAAAAAAGATTAATTATCACAGAATCACACAGAATCACAGAATCACAGACTATCAGGGATTGGAAGGAACCTTGAAAGATCATCTAGTCCAATCCCCCTGCCAGAGCAGGAACACCTAGATCAGGTCACACAGGAATGTGTCCTGATGGGTTTTGAATGTCTTCAGAGAAGGAGACTCCACAACCTCTCTGGGCAGCCCGTTCCAGTGTTCCGTCACCCCCACTGTGAAAAAGTTTTTCCTCATATTTAAGTGGAACCTCTTGTGTTCCAACTTGTACTCATTGCCCCTTGTCCTATCACTGCCTGTCACTGAAAAGAGCCTGGCTCCTCCTGACACTCACCCTTTACATATTTATAAACATTAATGAGGTCACCCCTCAGTCTCCTCCAAACTAGAGACCCAGCTCCCTCAGCCTTTCCTCATATGGGAGATGCTCCACTCCCTTAATCATCTTTGTGGCTCTACGCTGGACTCTCTACAGCTGTTCCCTGTCCCTCTGGAACTGAGGTGCCCAGAACTGGACACAATATTCCAGATGGGGTCTCACCAGGGCAGAGTAGAGGGGGAGGAGAACCTCTCTTGACCTACTGACCAATTAAAGACAGTGGTGCCAATACAAATTCTGCTTCACTTGATACAGATACACCACAGGAAGCTCTTTGCACGTACATGAAAAATGAAATAACTAATGGGGAAAAAGGATTGTGGAAGGCTGAATATAAGGTACAGAAGACCCAAGAAGAGGCATCTGTATTTTTAAGATATCAGTTAAATTAGATCCTGATACAAAGTCACTGATGATGATGATGATAAGGAAACTATCATCTATTGATGCTATAGCCGTGTCAGGATTTAATTTGGCTTTCAATATAGTCTACTCATCAGAGCTTTATAATTCTTAATAAGAAAATATCTGCCAGTTGTATTGATATAAATATAGTGGTATAACTCCCATGTCACCATTCTCTCTTAGCCAGCAACTTTAAAATTGCTCCAAAATTACCAAATAAACAAAAAAAAAATGCTACTTAAAATATAGAAGAAAACAGTGGGTTTTTTCAATAGAAACTACGAGTTTCACCGGTGCTACGCCACATACTAAACTCTCTAGTACAGTTCGATTCAAATGAGAATCCCTTCCTATAGATTGCCAGTTTTCCTTCCATCTGTAACATCAGGGAGTTTTGATGTATTCAAATATTAAAGTTAATGTAATCTGTGTAATTAAGTTAAAGAGCTTTGAAAATCTTTATTTCATGACTGTAATCAAAGTCATTGAAGTCTGCAGGTTAAAAAAATAGTAATCAATGACAACATTCAAAGAAGTGAAAGAGTGGCCCTGAGTATTTCTAGCAAATGATACATTCATTAAATTCAGACCATCATTCTGTTTGTGAGTTGTCCATGAACAGACTATTTTAAAAACTGTCACACTGTTCAGAAAAATGTAGTTTGTGTGAACACGCTACAAAACTGTCAGCATACATGTGATTTGTTCATGTTAAGCAAAATTTCAAGTAATCATAGGGTAGTTTAGGTGGAAGGGGCCTTTAAAAGTCATCTAGTACAACTGCCCTGGAATGAGCAGGCACATCTTCAACTAGGCTCAGAGCCCTGTCCAACCTGACTTCCAACGTTTCCAGGGATGGGGCATCTACCACCTCTCTGGAAAACCTGTGTCACTGTTTCACCATCCTCACCATCCCTTCTACCTCACCATCCCTTATACTTAGTCTAAATCTGCCTTAGTTTAGTTAAAACTTATCCCTTGTCCTAACACAATGGGCCCTGCTAAAAATTTGTCCCTGTCTTTCTTATAAGCCCCTTTTAATTACTGAAAGACCACAATAAGGTCTCCCTGCAGCCTTCTCTTCTCCAGGCTGAACAAGCCCAGCTCTCTCAACTTGTCTTCATAGAAAAGGTGCTCCAGCCCATCTGATCACTTTTGTGAACCTGCTCTGGAACCACTTCAATAATCCATGTCTTTCTTGTGATGGGGACCCCAAAGCTGGATGCAGTACTCCAGGTGGGGTCTGATGAAAATGTAGCAGAGAGTTAGAACCACATCCCTCAACCTGCTGTCCATTCTTCTTGTGATGCATCCCAGGATATACACATTGTCAGCTCACTCCCAGTTTTTGATCTACAAATTCGAATTACTTTTTGGGTTTCCTTCTCCTTGCCCACATGAAAAGACCCCAGATTTCAAAAATGTCCTTGTATTTCTGTCTCTTTCTGACTGCAGTCACATTTGTTGAGCATGATTTGCAATTCCCTTTCCAAAATGCCTCAGATTAAGCATGACAGTTAGTCACAGTGCACTTTGGAAGTTGTGAGTTTAGCAAAAGTTGCAAATGACTGAAACTAGGGTTTCACAGATAGCCAAGAGACATTATGGCTATTGTGTCTGTCAAAACAGTGTACTGACAACTCCTGAGCATACAAAGGCATATTGCTCCTTCTTTCTTCATACAACAGTTTGCTCCAAATGGAATGGACAAATAACTATAAATCTGAAAAAAATGGAACATGTGTCGCCACTAATAGCAGGAAAAAATCAAAGAAGAAAGAAGAGCAGGGAGGGAGCCAGAGACCCTACATAGCAACCATACAAGCCATTCACAAAATAAACACATAAAACAAGCTGCCTGGCAATGACCTTACTTCTGTATTACAATTATTTCATGTCCTTTTTACTAGAAAGTTAAATATTTGATATTTGAATGATGAGAAGGTGGGAGAGTGCATAAACAGGGATACTTCAGTGAATACAAGCATCAGCATTTGGAAGTCATCACTAACAGACAAACAAAAACTCTGTTAGCAGCAGTGAGAGTCTGGGTTTCAAAAATGTTTGTTTCTCACTCTTCTGAAGGGATCTTTCTGTGAAATTTAATTACACAAAGTCATGAGTGTTTCTGCACATGTACAATTCACAATCTGCTGAGTAGAGCAGCTGTATACTCTACAAACTCTGGGGTAGAAATTGTATCAAGCTAAGCCAAATGGACCACTTATATCTGACTGGAGCCCATAATGGGTGTAAGAGTCTTCTTTTACATATACCACAGCATAAATGGTGGTGCAGGGTAATGTTTGCACTCCCTGATACACCCACACATGGTTGTGGAAATGTGCAGCAAATGTATTAGGTTTGCATAACAACATCACATTAACACCTCTCCTCAAACAAGACTCACTTGGGAGAAGAGCAGGCTGTGACACTCGTATGCAAGATGAGGCTAATCCTCCAAATTCTGTCAGAAAGAATAAGCATTTGTTTTATGGCTTCTATTTAACAGCGTGTTCTTCTAGTACCAGGATTTTGGAATCGGGCTTTATTAATTTTTCTTAGGTTGCTTCTTGTATTTTGCCAGTTTTTGAAACTTTCAACTCATTTTCTCCTAAAGTAGTGTCAAAGGTTCAGCATACCCCAGAGTTTGACTACACTCTTGCAGTAAGTGTGACACTGCGTACATGAGAAAGAGAGCAGTAGTGATATGAGTAGAGATCTGTAATTCAGTTTATGGATAAGATTTTTCTGCCTATCATGTAATGTCATCATATTTTGCACACAAGTACAAGCACCAGCTGCCTTTAAAAATATATTTTAAAAAAGCAATGACAGGGATAACAGTAGGAAAATAGCTCAAAAGGCTGCACATGCAAAGAGAATGGGAACCCAAAGGGAGAAGAAATAGAAGTTTTTAAGTCCACCTACAAATGTTGCAGTAGTTTAACTTAGATTCCTGTACAGATTCAAATATAAATTTGCAATTTCTTATTTCCATTCAGCTTGCACTTTTGTCCAAGTCCACTTGAACCAACTCAAGATAACCATCCAAAGTCTTCCACTCTGTAGTAATCATTATTTTTAAACAAGTGTGAAGACAAAACTTCTACAAGCACAGATCTTATACTATGATAAGCAGACATTTTTCTGAAAATTTAATTTAACTTTCCAGCATTTGGGAAACACTATTAAAGACCAGAACATTTTTTGGCCACCTCTACTTCACTTTGATCAAACAGCTAAAAATTCACATTTAAAGGAAGCCATTTCTGCAGCTCTGCACCAACTCATGCTCTGCCAAACCATGATTTTCCAGCTAAGAGAGAAAACTTAATTTTTGAAAACAGTGCAAAACCTTTATCTGAATAAAACTTGCTTCTATTGACATACCTCTCAACTACCATCCATAAGTTACAGTGAGGAATATTAACCATCTGTTAGTGTCTTACTCTGGGGAATGCTGAACCTTTGACATACTTTAGGAGAAAATGAGTCAGAAGTTTCACNCCAAACCCATTTTTTTACTGAAAAATTGTTTAGACTTAAACTTTTTTTTTCACATAATGCGAAAGCCCCTCTTCAGCTCTTGCAAAATTATCACAGGTTGTCTGCATTCTTACTTGCGTGTCCAATAAGCTACTCTCCTCAGTGTGAGAGACTTTATTGAAGAACTGTCTTTGTGCTACCTTTATTCTCTGGAGTGTAAAACTTTGAATTTGGTTTGATTAAGTGGACTGAAGTTTTTTGCAATGTTTGAGCATTTTCATCAGGATCTTTTATATTCCTCTGAGAAAACTAGAAAAGGGAACCATTGACTACTTTTTCTCCCCCTCCTTCATCTAATAAGATTGTCCATCAAGCAATAAAAAAGGCATTAGTACATATGGACTTCTTTATTCTTTATACCCTGTAGTTAATATATGTGCATAAATTTATTAGCTTATTCATCTTTAGTTCACTCATAAGCTAAACTACACAGGATGTAGAAGGTTGATTTAATGGGTCATTCAGAATATATTTTAAAANTTAGGAGAAAATGAGTCAGAAGTTTCACAAACTGGCAAAATACAAGAAGCAACCTAGGAAAAATTCATAAAGCCCGATTCCAAAATGCATTCTTTGGGGCTTTCAGGTACTTTAAATTTGCTACTTCTTTAATTCTTAGTGAATTCTGGTGGTTTTAACTTCATTACAGTGTTATTTGGGG
>VXBJ01003458.1:1129607-1159045 GCA_013400055.1 Nycticryphes semicollaris
CCCTTCTACAACTTTTTTTTTTTTTTTTAATTCAAGGTTAATGTTTAAGACAGAATAATCTGTATCTGTATCTGTGGACAGTGATTCACCAAAGCAGTTTTTCATACAGTGATCTTAAGACTAACTTAAAATAAAAATTAAAAGAAAGTATTCACTTACTGTTATATTTTCTATATACTCCCATATTTCCTAAACAAAACTGAAAATTTTGGCAAAAATCACCATCTCTAAAGATATCTTATAGAAGGGAATTGGATATTTGCCTGTGGTTTAATTACTCAAAACATACTGCATCTTGTAGTACCAATTACTGGAAATATTTGTTAAAAAAATAAAAAGTAGTTTTAAATGGTTACAGATACTCAACATACCTTTCCAACCAGCAAATTTGCATAATAAGTGCTATGTATAACACATTCCTGGGGCATCTTAACTTCACTGGTATTTTAATACCAATTTAAAAGTCCCTCTTAGTCCTTATGTGTTATATCTTGGACTGTAAGTCATCCCTGGAATATCGCATATTGCAAAGTGTAGGAAGCCTGTCCTTTTCCAATATCATTAATATATATCATGCATTCCTGGAAGATCATTAACCCCAAGGGTATGCTGTTTCAAAGTTTATTATAATCACCATTAGGATTAGCTAATAAACAGTACCAGACTTGCTACTACATTTTAGAAATAAGACTCACTCCCAGGTATCCATATTGTTTTTCTCAGCATGTGAATAATGCAAGCAGATTCACCTTTATGGATTGGTTAAAAAAACTTTAATCAAAGTGTTTTTCTTCATAAAATCTGACTTTAATCTAAAGGAAAACTCTTAGTCATGCCTGTGTAAAAGCCACTCTGGGTAGTATACTGTGTAGGACAGAAGAAAAAACATTCAAACCAAACCTAGAAGTCATCATCACTTTAGTAGACCACGTGTAAACAAATGCTCATCAAGGACATCCATTTCAGTAAGCCACAGATTTTGGGGGATAAAAGTGTCCACTCTGCACACCATCACAGTGTCAAAACTGTGAGATATAGCTGTGCTTCAAGCAGCTATTGCCACTATCAAGACTAAACACAGGCCTTACAGTCTGGGAATGTATTGGGCCTGTCTGGGATGGAGTTAACTTTCCCCATAGCAGCCCTCATAATGCTGTACTGTATAATTGCTAGAAATATATATATATATACACATATACAGCTAGAAAGGTGTTGATGACACACCAGTGTTCTGGCTACTGCTGAGTAGTGTTCCCATCGCTGCAACTCACAACCACCACCCCCCAAAGGCCAGCACACTGAGGGCAGGCAAGAAGTTTGGAGGGAACATAGCCAGGACAGCTCACCCAAACTAACCAAAGGGATATTCCATACCACATGATATCATGCAGAGCAATAAAAACTAAGAGAAAGGAGGCAAGGTCAGGTGGGCATTCATTATTAGACCATTTATGTTCCAAAGCAACCACTGTGTGTACCGAGATCTTACTTCTCAGAAAGTGGGTAGACAGTGTTTGCTGATGAAAAGCACAGAATAAATTCTTTATTTTGTTTTATTTTGCTTCTGCACAGAGTCTTCACCTCCCATTATTAAACTGCCATTACCTTGACCTGTGAGTCTTTTTCATCTTATTTTCTCCTCCTTTCCCACTGAGGATGGGGAGTGATAGAATATCTTGGTGTGGACCTGACAGCCATACAAGGTAAACCCACCACGGGGAGTAACTGTGATTGTGTAAATCAAGCAGACCCTTGGTTAAGATCTTACAATGCAGGTACAAAGTATGATGAGACTAGACTGGCATAAATGTATGCAGATCATACCATCTCATCAGCAATGTACTTTCTATACAGCTCACATTTTTGCAAACAAAATACAATAAAAGCAGCCACACTTTTAATCTTTCCCCACAACATATAAATTCAGATTCACACTGGGAAATGGGTAAGTGTAACAAAAATTTTGTGAAAGGTTGGACAAATGAACTTCTCAGCAGTGAACAGATGTTTTTGCTCATGCAGAAAATGAATTTACCACTAGCTACTAATCTTTGTCTCCTCCAGCTGCTCCATTGTATTCAGTGGTAAAGCTTGACCTGATAAGATCTTATGCTCTTCTTTCTTAATATCCCTCAAGAACAGCAAATAAAGAAACTTCATTCCACTCAAAAAAAAAAAAAAGATATTTTTATTGCCTTTTGAGATGAGCTTCATGAATTCTTGGCAAGACATTCTTTTCTTTGTAGGACACTTTGGGATAAAGTTCAGTAAACTTTTGATGAATTCTTTGCATGACCCGTTTTTTTAAAAAAGACACCACAGTGAAAACAAAAATGCGTATCATAGAAAGAAGCCACAAATACAACAAAACTAAAAAGATCTAGTTTTGTTTCTTCAGAGGAAATTGAACTACTATTTTTTACAGCAGAGCTTGCATAATAATATTAAATAGTTGACTAAAGTCTTTCAAAACCAGACTTAACAAGGCACCAAATAACTCAGGACAAACAGTATTCACGTCATTTAAGCAACTACATAAAGGTATTGGTCTTGTCTGTGACCATATATAACCCTTGCAAAAACTCTCATCTCCTGCTGTAGTACATACAAACAGAAGACTGTCAGGTGTGCAATTCTACAGTTACGCTATCCTGTATACTTATAGTTGTGCAACGGAAATGACCTTGAGAAAGTACTGAAAAAAATTTAGAAAACAGTGATGGGTGTCACAAGGGAATTACAAGATGGCAGGTCAAAGCCAAAAAAGGAAAGGAAGATTCTGATACATTAGTTGACTCTGAAGGAAATTTTTCCTAAAAGCTTGTTCAACTTAACTCATTTAACCAGTCAGCCTAATAAAAGATACTGAGATATTGCCTCTACTATGTTTCACCTGCTTTGTAATTCCATCTCATATGTGTATATATCTTCAACTTCATAAAATAATAATAAATAAATGCAGTTTGATATGCTTTTAACCAATTTATAAAACTTCTCAATATACCTACAGCTCAATTATTTCCACTGGATGCTTTCTTGAAGAAACTTTTATTGGAATTATTCAGAATAATGCTCCTGAGACAACCCAAATTAAAAGGTTGTATCCATCAATAAATTATTCAGATCCAGATTAAAATTCATAGTTTCTAAAGTATCTACTTTCAGATATATGTGTTACTATACATTTGCTCAGTTTGCCACAGAAAAGCAGAGTCACATGTGTTTACTGTGTTCCTCAACTGCCGAGTAGACGCTTTCCTTTTCACTTTATAAGGGAACAGCCCATCAGAGTAGCTGCATGCATTTCAACTCAGGTATCAATCTGGCCTGCAGTTACATTGTTGGAAAAACAGAAGGAGTTAGTCTCAAGATTTCAGGCACAGCTGTGAATTTTAGTTTTTGTTGCTCTACAAATATTTGAGTTTGAAAAATACATTCTGCATTAACCATTCATCCTAAATGCAACAAGTTACACCATTCTTCTTTTCTGAGGAGCACATTCATAAGGAAAATTTAATTCTGTAGTCAAGACCAAGCAATTATTCTCCTAAACATCACTGATTTAATGTTTCCACTGGCAAACTATCAAAAAACCTTTTTTCCCCTCATACAGTAGTAGCAATAAATAGACAAGCTCTGTATGAAACAAGTCGTGAATGTGAACTGCTTTGTGAACTAAATCAGCCTAGACTGCAGATTTCATAAATGTACTATACAATTTTCTTCAAGCTGTCTGATTTTATACTGACAGAAATATTGTATCCTGTAGCATGATCAGTAAAATTCTATAGTTTCTCTGGCTTTATATGAGGAACTCCTCAGAGTGAAAAAAAGCAAGTATGTTGAACCAAAATAAAGACACCAGGACCATAAGAGGCATATATTACTGAGTAAAAACAGTTTAATGCTTACATTTTTTTGTTGTGGTTTTGTTTGTTTGTTGTGATGTGCCTGCTTGTGGATTATTTTTGGATAATTGCTTTTCTACTGGATGACATACTTACATTCATATTACAGTTATATATAAACGTTGTTAACACTGGCAAAGACCATTTCCAAACAAATTCAAGTTTCTCCATTTTCAGTCTTTTTTTTTCCTATATGATCTGATGCCAGGACTGACAGATTATGGCAAAAAGCATGAGATTTCAGGGTAAACTCTACACTAGCTGGTAGCAACAATAAATGGAGCATGACCCACAGGAGAGGTATGAACATCATGCTGAAGCTGTGACATACAGTTGAAAGAGTTTCCTTGGAGTCTCACGTGACACTGATGCCACATGGAAAGGATCTGTATTTTTGTGGATATCTGAAAAATAAAGTAAATTTGAGATTGCCTCTTCAACCATTTCATCCTTAGGGACAGCAGGGAAGTCAAAGAGAAAACTCTTCCACTGAGCAAGTTGGCAAACATGAAGGTACTTTTGACTGCAAAAGTAGCCAAAGGGTAAGTTTCCCCAGGGTAAAATTAGTATTGTTAAGTATCTTCATGTCCACTATATTCTGGCAGCCATTTCTAGTGCATATGCTTCTTACGTCATACTCTTCCTTTAAGTTTTCTAGAAATCAGAATAAAGAGGTCTTGAATCTTTGGAAGAATCAAAAAATGCAAGAGCCCTCCTTTTGTTTTTTTAAGTGCTCAAAAAGTTAAAATCTATTTAAAGTGAATCCTTGAAGAAACACATTCCTTTGTATAAACCATTCCTCCAAGGAAACTACTCAACCTTTCAACTTTACTAAGGAACCTAACAAATGGCCAGCCATAGGATTGATACCAGCAATCAGTTCAGCCTGTATGTGCCTGTGTATTAACCGCTGTTCTAACATGTTTTTTTGTCTATTTACACATAGGAAAATTTTCTAAGCTATGATAATCAAAATTAGTCTCATTTAACAAAGAAATTCCAGAGTGTGAACAGGATGAATGCACGTTTAGCTAATTCCCTTGCTGCTGCTGTTTTCATCTGCATTTTGATATTTACAGGAGTCCAGAAAGAACAGCATTTAATTCCCGAGACTCAGAAACTAACACTCCCCATTTGGCTTCCTGAAGGAAAAAAATACTGTCAGAACACAAAATAGTAAGCTTTCATCTTTAAAGAAAAATATTACATCAGTCCTATTGAATACTGCCTATATTAATTGATCTTAAAAAAAAATCTGTGCCTGTAATCATATTTATTTGTTCTGATGATCTATACTGTATACTTGTAGCAAGGAAAAAAACTCTACCAGGATAAAACTGAGGACCCTTTGCTTTCAGTAACTTCTTCTGCTAATGGATTCATGCTTTTCAGAGTGAAAAACCAACCCTGAAAAATTAACACAACATATTCACAGAATCATAGAATGGTTTGAGTAGGAAAGGACCTTTAAAGATCATCTAGTCTTTACCTTTTTGCCATGTGTAAAGACATCTTCCACAGATTATGTTGCTTAAAGTCCCATCCAACCTAACTCTGACCACTTCCGGAGATGGGCCATACACAGTTTCTCTGGGAAATATGTTTGAGTATCTCATCACCTTCATCACAAAAAAAATCTTCCTTATGTCCAATTTAAACCTAACCTCTTTTAGTTTAAAACCATTACCCTTTGTTCTATTACTACAGGCCCTGGAAAAAAAAGTTTCTTTCCATCTTTCTTATAAGCCTCCTGTATGTATTGAAAGGCCACAATAAAGCATCCCTGAAGTGTTTTCTTCTCCAGGCTGAACAACACTAACCCTCTCAGGGTTTATTCATAGGAGAGGTGTTTAATATGTCCATGTCTTTCTTGTGCTGGAGACCCCGAAGCTGGATACAGTAGTCCATGTGGAGTCGCACTAGAGAAAGGGACAGAATCACCTCCCTCAACCTGCCAGCTGTGCTTCTTTTTATACAGCCCAGGGTTTATTTGGTCTGTAAGGACATATTGTTAGCTCAGGTCCAATTTTTCATCCACCATAATCCTCAAGTCATTCTCTCCAGGGCTGCTCTCAATCCCTTCATTCCTCGACTTGTATTGATACTGGGAATTTTGCTGAACCACATGCAGGACCTTGTACTTAGCCTTGTTGAACTTCATGAGATTCATATGGGCCCACACTTCAATCCTGCCAAAGTTCCTCTGGATGACATCCCTTCCTTCTAGCAAATCAACTGCACCATTCAGCTTGATGTTGTCTACAAACTTGCTGAGTGGACACTCATCCCACCATCTATATCAGTGATGATATTAAACAGTATTGGTCCCAATACAAATTCTTGAGGGACACCGCTTGTTAATGGTTTTCACTTGGACATTGAACTATGAACTATGAACAGTGAACTGTAAATCTTTGGATATGCCCATCCAGCCAATTCTTTATCCATCTAAGAGTCTACCTGTCAAACCCATACCTCTTCAGTTTTGTGGCCAAAATATTGTGGGGAACCAAACAGAAGTCTCAGTACCTTATGTTGTAGTTATTCCCTTGTCCACCAATGCCATCACTTCATTGAAGAACGCCATTACTTATTAGCAGTAANGGCCTTGTTGAACTTCATGAGATTCATATGGGCCCACACTTCAATCCTGCCAAAGTTCCTCTGGATGACATCCCTTCCTTCTAGCAAATCAACTGCACCATTCAGCTTGATGTTGTCTACAAACTTGCTGAGTGGACACTCATCCCACCATCTATATCAGTGATGATATTAAACAGTATTGGTCCCAATACAAATTCTTGAGGGACACCGCTTGTTAATGGTTTTCACTTGGACATTGAACTATGAACTATGAACAGTGAACTGTAAATCTTTGGATATGCCCATCCAGCCAATTCTTTATCCATCTAAGAGTCTACCTGTCAAACCCATACCTCTTCAGTTTTGTGGCCAAAATATTGTGGGGAACCAAACAGAAGTCTCAGTACCTTATGTTGTAGTTATTCCCTTGTCCACCAATGCCATCACTTCATTGAAGAACGCCATTACTTATTAGCAGTAAAATAAAGCTTTACAAGATATTCCAATTTCTACTACACTTGTGTCACTTGGGTTTCATTAAAAGCATAGTAATTTTGAAGACAAGTATAAAACAAGGATCAGCTGTGAGAGAAAGTGGCTCTGAAAAAAAAGAGGTGAACTGCACAAGACTTGCAAAAAATAATTTTTGTTATGCACACACCTGCATTTTAGAATTACCCTAGAAAAATAGAAACACCAAATTTAGGATAACTCTGAATATGACTAACAATTGGTGGAAAGTGACAGCACATATGCTTCACAACAATTGCTACAACCTGCTCTCCACCTCATCTGCCTACCTTTGTATCGTGGATTTCTCTCGAGTCTACTTGCTGGGCTTAGGTATAAATGTTTGAATGCCCCTTTTTTCTATTTATTTCCATTTTCTTCTTGCTCTCTTCTTGCTGCTGTTCATGCACTGCTTATCATGGAGCAATATGATTATGACACCTACCATATGTCACAGCAATTTTCAGCAATTGTTTATTGCAATCTCTCTGCTTAATATACCGTATATCTTCTACTTAATTAGAAAATAAGAATCATCAATTTAAAATTTTTGGATGGCAGCATAGCTACAGAAAAAAGTGATTTGCATGAGATTTATCAAATCTAAAAATCAGAGAAGCAACTCATTGCACATGCAAATGAGCAAGCTTTAGCATAATAAATGAAATCACTGCATTAATGAAGTACTGTGCCTGAGATTCTCCATGCTCAGAAATCTTGACAGCGTAAGACTTCTTTTTTTCTTTCAAGGACAGACTTCTGTGTACTTGTGTTATTTAGAGGACCATGTCAGATTAAAGCATTTCATGTAAGACACATCTATACCAACACAAGACTTGACATGCATGATGTTTGAACATTATTAATACAGCCAGCTATATTTTTTCTAATGCTAGGTTCATTAGAAGAATAGTTTTGATCATGAGAGTTTTTTATTTTTCTATAAGATATTGTCAATTAGCTGAATTTGTAAAAATATTTGTTGGAGTGACCCACCCAACATTAGCATGACTGCCATTCTCATAAGCATTAAGCCTACTTGCAAAGTGTTTCAGAAGAGATTACCTTCCCCTAAATAGCACTGAAGGCTTTTATTACTACTGGAAAAGTGAAGAAGTATATTGCCATGCTATAGTACGCATCAGTTTTGTAAAGCTGTCCTAATTCTGTAGTGTTTCTCATTATAAATTGCAATGCTCCCATCCCCAAATTAAATAAAAAGATACAGTACTGAACACAAGCAGGTAGCAAATTACAGCAAGTATTTTTTCTCTACAGACCTCTCAGGTCAAAACCATACTTCAAAAGTCTTTATAACAGGTTAGACAATTCATCCAGTGATCAAGTTTTACCATTTGAGAAGTTATTTTCTTATCTGAAATAATAAGTAAGCAAATATAAATTACATTCTTAGGACAAGTGAAAGCTCACAAAACTATTGAGGAAGGATTAATATTATTTTGGGGCAGGGTTTTAGATGTCAGTCACAATCAACTGAAGGACAATGACACCTGTGGAAAAATAAAGGCTAAGTCTGAATGGCTAGGAATAGCTTGAAATAGAACCATATGAGTCTAACACATATCCTACTGTAATTGCCTCTTAGTCTTTATTTTCCTGGCTTTTCTGGTCCTGAACCTTTCAAGTATAAGCTGTTGTGTATATTCACTTCAGAAAAAGTAGCATTTCTTTTTGGTGAACTAATAGAACCAGAACTTAACCTTTATTTAACATGTAAAATGGATTAAACTAATGCAGTAAAAGAGAAGTGAGTTAATACATTAATATTGTTTTCATCAAAAGAAAATTAAGAAGAAATTCAGCTCTTTAACATTTACAAGTCTGAAATAATTGCATAAAAGCTTTTTCACAGGATTTACTTCACTCTCAGTAACATAGTATATTAGAAAATTGTGCAAGACCTACACACACTAAGCTATACTTATGTGTAAGTATTTATGGAACCAACAAAACAAAAAAAAAAAGTGATGAAGCGAGATGGGTAAGAAAATGTTGCCTAATGTAACTCCTTACAAGACCAGCTTTATTTATTTACAATTTTGCTAAACAAAACAGGCTGAAGTCTCCTACTTCAGCTAGGATCCCAGATCTTAGATTGAAATAAGATTGCTTCTAGTAATACTTATATTAGAGTAAGTCAGAAACAAGTTCACTGGCTCACAATGTCATCGACTTTCCAATGGTTTAGCTAAACCCATAGTTAAACTATCCAGTTCTCTTTCATCTGTGATCTTGGCTTTCCAAAGAGAATGCTCTGAAACAAAATTGCTTATATCAACTTGCTAAAGTGCAGCTTGAGATTCAAATATTAGTTAGTTAGCTTCTTCTGCATGAAGAAAAATATTAACTTGGAATTTCTAGACAGGAATGCTGGATATTACCATTTTCTCTACCAATACAAATCAAAATCAGTCATTCTTATTTGCCCCAGGTTGAAACTTACTGAAGTCTAAAGGCTAGCGATACAGTGAATTCCATAAAGAATTCCACAAAGCCTTACAAATTAATTATGGAACCGAAAAAAAACAGAAGCCCCTGGCCACACCCAAAGACAAATAAACTTACTCATGAATTTATGCTACAAAGACAAAAGGTTGGGGGGGGCAGGGAGGGCAGTATTGGCTTTTTTTTTTTCCTCTTTATATGATTGCACCATAAGCCTGCAAAAGAAACAAGAAAACTAGAAGCTGACAAGATACCAGAGCACCACCTTCTTCCCAGTGCATTGCTTCCTTAGGCAAGGAAGAGATAGAATGCTTTTGGGTAAGTGCTACCTTAGATAATCTTGGGGCTATGTGCTAAAAAGGTTCTCTCTTTTGCCATCCCACTGATATTTAAGAAAGCCTTACTTTGCGTGTGAGACTTGAAACCACCTTTAGTTTTCATCCCTAGTAAATCTGTAAGGAACAGAGACACTCATGTTATTCTCACTCAAAAAACAGATGTGCAGTACAATATATTTTTTTTCTCATAGCCAAATCAATTGGAAAACTCATAACATACCTGCTCTGCAACACTATGTGGCACACACAAAAGATTAGACAAACTAAAGCCAAGATAGAATTAAATCTGCCCAAGGACGTCAAGGACAACAAGAAAAGCTTCTATAGATATGTCAGGAATAAAGGCGAGAGTAGGGAAGATGTAGGCCCTCTCCAGAAGGAGACCTGGTCACCCAGGATATGGAAAACGCTGAGTTACTGAATTACATTTTTGCCTCGGTCTTCACTGGTAAGGGATCTAATCACATCGCCCAAGTTGTGGAAGGCAAAAACAGTCTTTGAGAAAGAAGAACTTCACACTGTAGGAGAAGATCAGTTTTGAGACCATTTAAGGAACATGAATATGCATAAGGCCATGGGACCTGAGGAAATCCATCGACAGGTCCTGAGGGAGCTGATGGATGAAGTTGCTAAGCTGCTTTCCATTATATTTGAGAAGTTGTGGCAATCTGGTGAAGTTCCCGCTGACAAGAAAAAGGGAAACATAACTCCAATGTTCAAAAAGGGAAAAAAGGAAGACCTGGAGAACTAGAGGCTGGTCAGTCTCACCTCTGTACCCAGCAAGGTCATGGAGCAGATCTTCTTGGAATGTCTGCTAAACCATGCTGAATATAAGGAGGTGGTTGTTGATAGCCAACATGGCTTCATCAAGGGCAAATCATGCCTGACAAATTTGGTGGCTTTTTACAATATTGCCACAGCATGGTAGACAAGGGCAGAGCAAAAGACGTCATCTACATGGACTTATGCAAAGCATTTGATGCTGTCCCACATGACATCCTGGTTTCAAAATTGGAAAGTCATGTATTTGATGGATGGACCACTCTGTCGATCAGGAACTGTCTGGATGGCTGCACTCAAAGGGTTGTGGTCAACAGCTCAATGTCCAAGTGGCAGCCAGTGACAAGTGGTGCTCCTCAGGGATGGGTACTGGGACCAGTGTTGTTTAACATCTTTGTTGGAGACATGGACAGTGGGATAGAGTGCACCCTCAGCAAGTTTGCCAATGACACCAAGCTGCATGGTGCAGTCAACGTGCTGGAGGGAAAGGGTGCCATCCAGAGGAACCTGGACTTGCATGAGAGTTGGACATGTGCAAACCTCCTGAAGTTCATCCAAGACAAGTGCAAGGTCCTACATGTGGGATATGGCAATCCCAAGCACAAATACAGGTGGGGCAGAGAATGTCTGGAAAGGAGCCCTGACAAGAAGAACTTGGGGGTGTTGGTGGATGAGAAGCTCGACATGAGCCAACTGCATCCCAGAATGCATCAAAAGAGGCATGGTCAGCAGGTCAAGGGAAGTTATTCTGACCTTCTACTCTGCTCTGGTGAGACCTCACCTGGAGTACTGTGTCCAGCTTTGGAGTCCTCAACGCAGGAAAGACATGGACCTGTTGGAACGAGCCCAGTGGAGGGCCACAAAAATCATCAGAGGGCTGAAGCCCCTCTCCTATGAAGACAGGCTGAGAGAGCTGGGGTTGTTCAGCCTGGAGAAGAGGTGGCTTTGGGGAGACCTTATAACAGCCTTCCAGTAACTGAAGGGAGCCTATAGAAGAGATGGGGAGGGACATTTTATCAGGGAGTGGAGCAAAAGGACGAGGGGTAATGGTTTTAAACTGAACAAGGAGAGTTTAGGTTAAGTACTAGGAAAAAAATTCTTTACTGGGAGGGTGGTGAGGCACTGGAACAAGTTGCCCTGAGAAGCTGTGGATGCTCTGTTCCTGGAAGTGTTCAAGGCCAGGCTGGATGGGGCTTTGAGTAACCTGGTCTAGTGTGAGATGTCTCTGCCTATGGCAGGGGGTTTGGAACTCTATAAACTTTAAGGTCCTTTCCAATCCAAACATTCTATGATTCTATGTTAATCTTGGCAAAGAAACAGATCAAAAAGTTCCTACCTTTATTGATCTCATGCCCCCATTTCTGCCCATGTATTGCTGTCTGTGCCTTCTTTGCAGAAGGTTATCTTTTAGTTTAGGTTGGCCCAGGGATTCATTTTTTATCTGAAGACAGAAAAAAGATTGCCAGCACAGTCAAGGAGTTCATGAAATCTTCCAGAGATGTGAGAACAAACGGTAGGAGAATCCACTTCATAAATTACTTCATAAACTACCTTTGCTGCTATATCCAGCAGATCTGAAGTACAAACCCAAGTTGAGCCCATCAGAGAAGTAATTTGGTAGCTAAGCTGAGCTAGCCCAGGCCATCAATCAGCTGTATCTGCTTTTCTGTAGATAAGATATATTACATGTGGTTGCAAAAATTAAGCAAGCACAACATTCTGGCATCCCAATAGCTGATTGAACAGATCAGGGATGTTATAGGTTTCATTTGCTTATGGCAGAAAGTTTTTCAAGACAACAGCCAAAATAGCAGTTGTTACCGAGTTAAAAAAAATTAAAATCTTAGTACAACTAAGGCTAAAACCAAGCTTCTACAGGCCACAGCAGGAGCACCAGAAGCATTTAAATCTTTTGCAATTTAGATGAGACTGTTATTCTTCACAGCCTGATTTCATAAAGCTGTTCTGTTCCTAGCATTAGAACAGATTTTCATGGACTGCTGAATCCAAAATGTGTAAGTTTACAGTAAAAGGCTTTAAGAGACGGCTTTTATTTTCTAAGTCAAAAAATAACTGTTTGGGCTCCTTCTCCCCAGTGCTGCTCACTGGGTAGCACAGATCCTTCTGGGATATTCTCAATTCCAAAATTACCAAGTGGAAAAGCTAGTACCCTCAAACTGCTACCACTTTTTATTTTATATTTTTAGATAATGAAAATGTTGCCTTGATACACAGTAAATCTTAATGGGAAGATAGAGCTGTCTACAAATTAATCAGCAATGACAGATGCCACAATCTAATTATAGCATAGAAATGTGCAAAGAACTATAATGAAAACTGATTACTATCCACATAATTTCTACAATTTTAATTATAATAAATACTTTAAATGACTGATTATACAAGTATGTCACATTTGCCTACTTCATTCCTCATTATAAAAATCCTCTAGCAATACAGTTGCTACGCTCTATATTTTTGTTCCATTACTTTACTTATTCCATACAGTCTATTTTAAATTGCTTTTTCTGAATCAGGAAATTTAATTTACATGTTACTTCTGCATGAAGATGCTTAAAGAAGCAACCCAAAATTTCTCATAAGTATTTAAGCCGTGAATAATACAGGAAAAAAGCCCATAGCAGTCTTACCTCTTTGAAGATAAAAACAATGAATAAACAGCCAAACACCACACAGAACTTGTTCAAAAAACTAAGAAAAACTAACAAGCCTTGATATATGTCCAGAAAGTCACCATAAATTTCAGTCTGATTTCAGGCTACATAACAGAAAATGAAGGAAATCTCAGAACTCAAGAATTCTTGAGAGAAAATAGTGTCACCTGAATAAGCAGCATCTACTATGAAATCTTTAGCTAAAAAAATTTAAGGATGATGATAGATGACTTGAGTGGGGCTATAGAGGTCTGAAGAGAGGAAAGAGAAAGACGTGTACAGAACAGAAGTAAAGTTATCTCCCAAATAAACAAATATTCAGGGTTCCCATGTGGAGGTTAAGCTGGAAGAACTATACTTACCTGAGCACTGAAGTTCCATTTTGAGTTAAAAGCTCCCGTTACCACCCTAAAGAAAGGCACTGAAGCAAACAAACCAATTTTTGGTGAAGAGAGTGATGTACAAAAACTCTCCTGTGCACTTTAGGTATTTAGTATACTAAGTCTTAAGAGTTAGAGTTTTATGGTAATCATGGAGAAAACAGCCAGGTAGAATCTCGAAATGTCACCGAGTTCTTCGTTTGGTATCAAATCAGTTTCAACAACAGCAAATTCAAATATAAGCAATAATCCTAATACAAAAAGTGCACAAGAAGCATATGCAAACCTTACCTAAGTAAACACACACACACAGAGCTCTTTTTTATCAAATGGAAACACTCTTGTATGCTCTTGGGCAGGTGATGTAGATAGAGCCATTCCCTTCTGCAACCCTCCTGTAAATGCTGCCACACCCTACCCCTGCATACATACACGCTCACACACATGTAATTAGCATGCACATGCTTAATTCAAGCCTACACAAAAATAGCAGTATAATGGTGCTGCGTCTAGCTTTCAGAGGATGGTCCATAAAGTTTTATCACTTGACCAAACACTTACTTTACCAAAATAGGCTTTGCACATGGATGAAAATGTGTCTCCTTTTCAATCAACAATGCCCAGCCTTCAGTGTTCAAGTCACTTTGTAAAGATTCATTCAAATTGACCCATACTCTGATTATGCTAACAACTATTCTGCACTATGGGACTGAAAGACAGAAGAGTGTGTTCTGATGAGACTGGGAAAAGGGTGGGCAAAAATGTAAAAAATTTAAATAAAATGTTTTGGAAACATAAAAGTCTAAATTGGCCCAGATGCTTAACTGCTTTCAGTGTCCCTGGGCATACAGCTTGTGCCTAATGAAGCAGTATTAGTATAGCCTTTGGATGTACACAACACAGTCACCCCTGATTCATCATTGAAAATAATTGGGCCACACTCAGATAAGTGCCAGAGCTATGTGTCATTCAAGGTATGAATGTCATAATTATTTTAACTAGGAGAAGAAGTGCCTAAAATAAAACCCCTCATAAAGCCTGGCAACATAAAGTGTATTCTCATTTTGAAGGCAAATGCATTTAAAAATAAAACTGTTTATTTACTTCTCAGAGTTGCAGTGTTCCCTGTTTTCATCCATAATTTACTGTCATTCATTACTGAATTCATTGTAATTCTAGTAAATTAGTTTTATTTTCTAATCCTTCTTAGCAAGTTGATGTGACAGATGGAAAACTATCAGAGTTAGAGCTCATATTCTTCACTGTTCAGGGATTTTCTTGGGCGTTCCAAACAAGAATGGATGGAATAATTGCCCTACTTGTACAAGATGATGTTTGACCCAGAAAGGAGCTGCAGCCATTTGACTGAAGTCTTAACCTGATTATTTCAAAGTGCTATGGTGCTTCAGCTCATAACAACAAATTCTGCTTACTCAGTGCTCTTATCTGCAGCCAGGGAAACCCTGTGTGCTGCTCCATATTAAGGACAGCAAGGAGCCTACTACAGCCTTGAAACAAGCAGGTGGTTGATTATCAAAATGTGCTACACTAGTGGTTGATTATTTTAAGTGAAAAGTTTCAGATATCATCATCCCAGACAGGGACATCCTTGTGCAATCATTGTGTTCCCCCAGGGTTTATGGAAGGAGGATGTGAGACAATAAGCACCAACTGAAACAAGGAGTTTCAGACTGGAGACAAGGAGGATAATTTTCCCCATTAAACCGTTTTAAATAGGAGATTGGATAGAGTAGACTATTCCTGAGCCTAAATCATGGTCCTGCATATGCAGCAGGAATAGGAATATGGTTATGACTAGGACTGCCTTTATGCACTTGAATGAATCAAGGCACCGATAGCTGCTACTACACCATCTGAAACTAAAGAGACTACATCCCTAAACTTTCTAATAAAAAGTTGACTTTGTAGCTCACGTGAATTTCTAAATCTTTATATAAAACATTAGTCTTTTTAAAAATAAACTCACATCATACAAAGTAAAACATATGTACATCTTGCAAAATTGCATTGCACATTCAGTTATTATTTCTTCAATTGTCATAAAAGTCAGATTATTTGAAGAAAGGAGAAGACTAGAGAATCTAACCTTAACATATCCTTGGTTTCAGGTGAAACAAAAAATTATAAAAGCCAAAAGTCATTTTAAGTACTACATATTGTTTGAGTCTAAAACCAAGACATCTTTAAGGTGGTTTGTTTTATTTTGTAGGGTTTTTTTCCTAACACAGTTCTTCTCTCTTTCCCATTTCTATTTCAATAATCTGAACAAACAATGAGGAAAACTGATCATGAAGAACCTGTTAATGTGCCACATGTGCATAATGAATTCAGAATAGGTAAAAGATAATTATTTTCTTGCTCCCTTGAGCAAGATGCTGCGAATTGTAAAAAAAAAAGCACAACATAAGCAGGAATGTGATTTTGAAGCTGACAAATCACCTAAATTTTTTAATAGTATCATAGGTTTTTTTCAAGCATTCTAAAGAATTTGATGAAAGATAAATGATTTTCTGAAAAGGAACTGCTGAGTCAGATGCCTAGAAGTATTTCTTTTTGGCACAAATGTGTATCTACAATCCTCTATAACACTTAGACATGTTTGGCTAGGATACTAAATCCTCACTTTCAGAGCTTAGATTTAAAAAAAAAAAAATCATTCTGAAAAGCATCAGTCTGTTGGTTTATGCCTCAGTGCTCAGTGTTGGCCAGGCGTGTAATAGGCCATAGTGTCAGTGCTGCAGCCAGAACTCTTTGTCTCATGCACATTAGATGTGACAGCAGTGGATGTGCAATGAGGATTCTGATCAGTGAGAAGAACCAGGCCCTGACTGCAGGCTAAGATGTCAGAACCTGGATCATTGCAGGTCCAGCAGGGAGGAGGATTCAAGCCTGGGGGCAGTGAAGGTCAAGGTGGGGTGTTGAAACATAACTGCATTTACAAATCCTGAGTTTCATACTGTAATTCTCTTTTGAAGTCTCTCTGCTTAGACTAGAGGGTGCTGACTGTTTTGTTGCATAGTGGCACACTTCCAAAGAATAATCTGTGCTCAGGGCATTCAAATAAGGGCAAATGTGTGGAAACAGCAGAAGCAGGCCTTGAAACTGGGTCTGTTGCATATAAATCAAATTTTAGCATCCTGCTGTTTACTGGTGGAACTCTGCTACATAGATAGTGTTCTCAGAAGTGCCCCAGGTAGGCTAGAACACTGCCTCCAAAGAAGAGAGTCAAAAGACTCAAAATGAACATATGAGAGACAAAGAGGAACAGTAGGACCAGGACAAATGAATTTTTAAAAGATCCATTATTAAGCAGTTTAAAAAAAAATCCCTGCATTTTGCCTCTACACAAGATTTAAAATCTTCACACGATCAAGGGTTCATGAGTAAAAAACTAAGTTGTGATAGCCATTCCCTGCTTAAATCTTCAAAAGGATCAAAGACCTCTTTGTCCTCTCCTTCATACTCCCAGAGCAGGTTTCAGATTTTAGCATTCTGTGATTCTGAAAAGGGCGATCACTGTCAACGCAAACTAAGTCACTGAATACTTATCTCACTTCCATACTAGTGATCAAAACACTCCTGACAGAGATTTCTCAAGAAACATGACTGAAACATTTATATATTCCAGCTCTGATGGAGGAAGACAATCAAAGAGAAGGCTAAGCACCCAGCAGAGTACTCTGAAGAAAGAGATGAAGGAGGGAACATGATTATGATTATGATTACAAATGGGTAAACAAATAAATAAAATCCCAGAAGTTTTATTAACTAGTGTTATTATAAAACATTTTCTTTTGACAAAGTGCACATCTCACAGTTACAAGGTGGTAGCTAATGAGAATCATTGCTTTGCTATGTAGGTTCTGCTTCTGTACTGCAATAAGCCAGGCCCCAAAGAGTCCCTCTAAAACTATAGCAGTGGAGGATGGGGATTGTTTTTCAGAGCAACCTATTCCCCGTTTCACCTTCTGCTGTCTCATGCTTAATATTTACATAAAGGTCACAGAAAAAATTATAATTATATATCCAGTAAGAAAACTGTACATAAATATCTCTCATAACACTATTTTACCAGTCTCTTCTCAGAAGTCAGTAACAGAAGAAATAAGCCTGACGTCAGGAGTGTGCTAATTAAGGAGCCTTTGTTACAGGCAGTTGTGGGAGTGAGTCAGAAACCACACTGCAACTGACACAGACCTGACCTTCTCCAGTTTACCCAGAAAAACTTCCTGAATTTCCAGGTACTACTCATCTAAATACATGTATGTCTGTTCTTGTAATCTTTACACATCACTAATCCCTACTCACACAACAGTTTTAGCTCAGGTCTCTCTTGTCTCTGAACAAAGAGTGGTTCTGTAAAAGTAAACATTATAGCAGAGAAGCTGGGATCGTAAGTGGGACAATTAATGTGAGGTCCCCAAAACTTCCATCAAAGGGTCAATCTTGTGTTGCTAATGACTGGAGCCTCATGCCCCCAATAGTATATCTTTACTCCCCCTGCCTCTTCCCTCTCCTTAGTCTTTATTATGTGCAATCCACTAAACATGACACAAATTTCTTAATCATAAACCATTCTTAATTAGACTTCATCCTAAAAAGTTATATTTTTCAATGACACTCTTAAGTACACTCCTAAAGTGTTTGAAATGAAGTCAAATACTTTACTTGCATTGTTACACAGTGGACCCAGGCTCTGTCGTATCTCTGTTATGTTTCATTTCAAAGGTCTTAATGATTCTCAGTGCTATCAGCACATAGTGTTTACCAGATAAGTGATATAAACAACTGAGTAAATTTTGAAGAATGGACGTGAACTTTGTTTACACAAACAAAATAAGTTTCACTTTCTCAGCAGGAGGATGGAATTTTCATTTAGTCTTTTTGTCTTACTAATCCTTTATTTTCTTTGTTTTATTAGGAAATAGAAAACACGAATTCCCCATCCCACAATCTAGTAGGTAAGGTTCGTAGTGGATAATCACAGGAGATTTGAGTTTGAATCTCCTGACCAAAAGGAAGTGAAGTTCAGTCTTCTTTGTCTTGAATGCATGTTTTATGCTCTAATCTCCTGTATGTAAGGGGTGGTATCCCTAGGGATATAACTCAAAAATAAGCAGTTGCCATATTTAAATATTGTCCAAATTGATGAGTTTGACAAAAACGGATAATGTGTACTAGATCTGTGTCAGGGAGAGACAGAGTCATAATTAAGCTCTGGACTTTGACCACACATGAAACTAAACTGAAGTGTGTGGTCTTATTGAAACTCAAGTATTTCTCTGCATTTGCAGACAAGTCTTTATTAAAAAACTATGCACCTACAAAGCTTAAATATCTCAATCCAAGTAAAAATCAACAGGGATATTTCAGTCTCCACATTTTGAATTGAGATTCAAGCCATAGGAATATCAATTTATGGGTAAGTTTCCATGTTGGTTGAGGAATGGCATAATTAAAATCTAATATATTCTTTCACAAAGGAGGCTGCTATGGGTGAACAAGAAAGAATCCTTTATATCAGGGGCAATAAATATAGATTATTTTAGAAAGTTTAAGGGTTTTCTTTTGCTGTTTTGAATTATAGTATATCCTATATAAGAAACATAATGATTAACTTGTAGAAAACAGTTTCAACAGAGGGTGAAGGAGAACAATGCAATTATAGAGCTGAAGTGATTTAATTTCTCTCTATCCATTGCTCTAGAAGGTATGCATTATAGAATTGTGCAAGTTATGTTTAATAGAAGCCTAAAGCTATTGCTCTCAAAGGGGAACTTAGTCTTTTCCAAAGCATCTTATTATAAGTGAAATTGGTAGAAGAGTGGAAGAAAACTGATAGCTTTTCTCCAGGAGGGGGGATCTTTTGGGGCTTAGGAGCAGGGTGTCTTATGAAAGTCAGAGTAATTAAATTGACCCAACAAAAAGTAAAGTTTGCTGGACAGACTATGGTTCATTAGAAGTGATGAACCTTTCCTCTAGATATTTTCATTCTGTATTTGTTCTTAAGTCTGATGTGCAGACGCCATAATAGCCTCAAACTAGAAATGTTCACTTCTTTATTTTCTGTAGTATCTCATGGACAGGAAGATGGAGCTTCTGTGTGGGTAAAGATGAAAATTCAGGACATGTTACCCTGTGAAAGAGGAAGACATAGGAGGAAGACATACTGCCTAAAAGGAAAGTATAAATCTCACAATTTAATGGAAGAGGAGTAGAGAATCTAGAGAAAATAGAATACGATACTAAGTTTTCAGCTCATTCAGTTTCAGGCCTCAAGGGCCTTTTTCACCGTGTTGACAAAAGGAAAATATCCTAGACATTTTGCTATCATTTGAGAAGACTAGACTGAAGAAAGATCACAAATGTCTTATCACTATGAATCCCTAAACCGGTATAATTTGAAGGGAGGTCCTAAAAAATGTACAAATATATTTCACAAATTTAGCAATATCCTTGTGCTTGTGGCTTCTGTTGCAATTTGACAGAATAATCCTGCTCTAGCAACTCCTAATAACAGTTAATAAAATTTAGCAAACAAGTGCATTCAGGTAAGCTTGTTAGTATGCTAATTATCTTAATAAAGTAACTTCCTTAGTCAAAGATAGGCTACAGTTTCAAGGTAAGGTCACTACATTCGTAAGTTCATAAATAAACTAAGCAGATAATCAAATTAAATTGTAAGTTTGATGCTACAGGGCAAGGGATCTTGCATGCTCCTTTGCTTCTGCAGTGTACATTTTTCCATCTACTCTGCCTCAGGACCACCTTTATAGCTTTGGATTAATCAAGCAAATGCAAGTGTTTTTAAAAAAAAATCCCACAAATCCAAATCCTCTTATGGCTTAAATGTTGTTCCACTGAATCACACTGAGAAGTTTCATCATTTGAAAAAACCAATTAAACAAGTATAGGCTAAGGAATCATTTGAGAATACCAAAGCTGAAACATAGGTAGAATACATTCTTAGAAAACACACTTTCACCTTCTATCTGACTTTAGTGATCCCCAGTCAGTGGTAGTAGTTTGTTACAAAAAAAACCCCACAACTTTAATGAATGCATTTTCTCTGCAATTTTTAAACACATCTGTTCGTGTTAGTGTTTTCTCCTGTTTTCTGTATTTCTTAACATGATCTGGATTTGGGACTGATAAAGAATTAAGGGAACTAGCAGCAACAAGTTCATTACTTCTCAAGATGGCCTCAGCCCTGAAAATACAAGCTGCCTTTTACATTTTATTGAAGTAAAGTGTATGCACAAACAATTGAAACTTTCTTAGGTTTAAATCATATTGGACTTAAATCTCACAAGGATATATATTAGTATTAGAAAGGCATATGGAATATTATCAGCACCTGGAAATTTTCAGAGAGAAAATTTTTTAAAAAGTATCCCTTGTATAATATAAAAGATGGATGTCATTCCCATCATAAGTGAAAACAAGCTGAACAGCTGACCACCCCAAACTTCAACAGGTAGAAATATCAGGACACATAAAGTCTGTGCATTTTATGAGTCCAAAAAATAGTGTATACCAGCTGCAGATAGATAGGAGATTCATCAGAAGTCAAATAACAACAAAATAAAAAACGTCACTGCTGAAAAAAATCCCTAATCTATGTCTATATTTATTTATCATTAATTATTAAATTTCTCTCAAGTGTTTCCAAGCCTTCCATTACTTCCTCAGAAAGGATGTCTTTATAATGTGAGTATTTGGGGAGCCTAAAAAGCTACTTGGAATTATTTGTTCATCTGGCAAGACAAAAATTAAACCTTTTAAACAGTGCTTCATGTCAGACATAGATTTGTCTCATAACACAAAAGATATTAAAGACTTGCCAGCTTACTGTGTTTCCAGGTCAGAGAGTAAGAATGAATAAAATTATTCTTGCTTTGAGAAATAAAAATTTTGTGAGAATGAGAATATATATATATATAATTTTTGAGATTTTATGTGATGATTTTTGAGATTTTATGTGGTGCTTTGGACTGATTGCATGACTTGGGTATTTTTCCATAAGAAGACAATGGCAGCCAAAGCAGCTGTCCATCTACAAAATGGAGTTTAATATTATCAACATGAAAATGTGTAATCATGAGTATTATCAAGATGTTAAATGGTGCAAATAGCATGAATTTATCACTCTTCTACTAGTCTAAAGCTAGACTTTTCTTGACAAACAGGTACCAGAAGGAGTTTCCAAGGGAAACTCTTGCTTTTACAATAATGAGGAATAGTGAAATTTCACAAGCAAGAAACTGAGCTAGGGAAGATGTGATCCTGTCCCTCTATATCATACAGAGCTAGCTAAAACAGTATAATGGAAGGCAATCTTACCAAGTTGGAGCCTGTGGTGCAGAGCAGTTATCAGTCTTCCCTTATGGGACACCAGTGGTTCCAGCCATCCAAGTTCCTGCAATCCAGGCATGACACATGAGTGCCTACATATCAGGTGTACCTAACTATGACATAGGGGAAACACATTGTTCAAAAGTCTTTTGTTTAGGTACACCTCCATCTGTAGGACTGTACAGCTGTCTCTGCTCCAGAATTCTCCACGTAGCCACAGCTGGTCAGACGTACAAACACTTCAATCTTGCAATACCATGGAGTGGAAAAACGCTTTACTCACAATAATGCTCCTGCCAAGTCATAGTAAGTGCATACAGTAATTTCAAACAGCTCTGTGGGCACTTGTGAAATGCTCACAGAAGTTTACACTTTAAAACAACATTTGTCACAAATGGCAGACCAAGTTTTACAAATGATGAGATAAAAGGCTTTCTGAGCAAGAATAAGACTAAGAAAATTCAGAGTTTTCCATATGTCTGACTTCAAATAGTCTGGCAGTGAGAAGCGTAGGTCTGTTTAATTGAGCACAATGTAATATCACAGGGAATACCTGAAGCAATACTCAGTAAGTACTGAAGTTGGATCAAAGACTATAGAGGGATTGCAAGGAGCAACACTTCATAAAGTGAAATGCAACAATTAAGAATCAAGTTTCAGGAATGGAATTTACAAATCCAAATTAGGAGCTTAATTTCCCTCCATTGAATAAGAAGACTCACTCTTTTAAATATGTGTATTTAGTTTACATGGCAAGATTTTGATAGTGGAGGTGGGGAGCTACAAGTGTGGCTTATTTGAGAAGCTGCTAGAAGCTTCCCCTATGTCAGTGAGAGCCAATTCCAGACAGCTCCTAGACAGACCGGCTGATGACTAATGCTGGGCAAATCAGCGACCATGGAAGGCGGGGTGAAAAACTGCAGTGAGCAATAGCAGCTGGAGAAAGAGGAGTGGGAATACATGAGAGAAACAACTCTGCAGACACCAAGGTCAGTGAAGAGGAGATGCTCCAGGCACCAAAGCAGAGATTCCCCTGCAGCCTGTGGTGAAGACTATGGTGAGGCAGGCTGTCCCCCTGCATCCCATGGAGGTTAACAGTGAACTAGATCTCCAACTGCAGCGTGTGGATGTCTCACCCATGTCAGAGCAGGTGGATGGAAACAAAGCAGGCTGTGACCCCATGGGAAGCCCATGCTGGATCAGACTCCTGATAGGACCTGTGGACCTGTTGAAAAAGGAGGCCACACTGGAGCAGGTTTGCTGGCAGAACTTGCTGGAGCAGTCTGTTCCTAAAGGACTGCACCCCATGGAAGGGATGCACACTGGAGCAGTTTATGAAGAACTGCTGACTGTGGGAGCGTCCCCATGCCGGAGCAAAGAAGAGTGAGAGGAGTCCTCCCTTTGACAAGAAAGCAGCGGCAGAGACAATGTGTGATGATGTGACCACAACCACAATTCCCTGTTCCCCTGTGCCACAACACGAGAGGAGGTGGAGCAAATAGGGATTGAAGTTGAGCCTGGGAAGAAGGGAGAGGTGAGGGCAAGGAGATTTAAGATAGTTTTATTTCTTATTGACATTAGTAACAAATTAAACTAATTTTCCCCAAGGCATGTCTGTTTTGCCCGTGACAGTAATAGCTGAGTGATCTCCCTGTCCTTATCGCAAGCCATGAGCCTTACCTTATATTTTATCTCCCTCTGTCTAGCTGAGGAGGGGCATTATAGAGAGGTTTTGATAAGCACTTGGCATCCAACCAAAATATGGTTTACAAAACAATTTATTCTAAACGAGATGAGATTTTCTGAGACAAATGGAAACACTGGAAATTGTCCCACCTCTTCCTGTATTTAGAACATGTTCTTTGACGGTGTTTCACTTGTCAGAGCCCAGAGCTGCAACTAACCGAGAGGTGGCAGAAACATTTGAATTGAAAATCATGTTCACTATCTTTAGAATGTGTACCATTTTTATACAGGCTAATTGTATTTTCCCTTTAAAACTAGTAGAGTGAAACAGATACTTACAAGGATGACTCACTGAACTCGTTTAAGATGTCCATATTAGTGACCAGTGACCCATGCATTAGAGGTCAATAAAGAGAATTAGTTCCACTAGGAATATCTCAGGTTGAGATGCATCCTACACCCAACATCCAAACCAGTGTGTGTATCTCATATTGTCTATATCCCAATGAAGAAATTTAGGAAAGTAGTGCTGCATAATATTATCATCTCTCCCATTAATAGATACTTCTGAGATTACTCTTCTCATCAATTAATTGTTGTGTTAATTAGACTGCTGATAGAGTTCAGAAAGTCAGCAGTTATGTAGACTGAAAAGATCCAGGATGAACAAGTGAACCAAGGAGAACAGTCAGCAATTTTTCTTTTTAGTCAGTCAGCTTTAACAAGCAGGAGCCTGTTAACTTTTCATATCTTTATCAAGTGGCAAGCTCAGGATTTTTTTTTTTGCTTTTTTTTTCTGTCACTGACCGGTTGACAAATACTCCACCAAATTCAACAGAACCTGGTAGCTGTTTAGAAGAGTCTAAAACTCTGAGTAGCACAGCTAAAGTCCTACATTCTGACGTGGGCATGATAGAAAACATTAGTCATCAGGTCTGTAAGCAGTAGTTTCTTTCCTAACAGCTCCTTTCTAGACTTAAACAAAGACTGACACTAGCAAGATAGTGAACCCTTGGGTCAGACTTTTCACAGAATATCAGGGATTGGAAGGGACCTGGAAAGATCATCTAGTACAATCCCCCTGCCAGAGCAGGAACACCTACATCAGATCCCACAGGAACACATGCAGGTGGGTTTTGAATGTCTCCAGAAAAGGAGACTCCACAACCTCTCTGGGCAGTCTGTTCCAGTGTTCTGTTACCCTCACTGTGAAGAAGTTTTTCCTCATATTTAAGTGGAACCTCTTATGTTCCAGCTTGCACCCATTGCCCCTTGTCCTATCATTGGATGTCACTGAGAAAAGCCTGGCTCCATCCTCCTGACACTCACCCTTTACACATTTATAAGCATTAAAGAGGTCACCCCTCAGTCTCTTCTTCTCCATGCTGAAGAGACCCAGCTCCCTCAGCCTTTCCTCATATGGGAAATGCTCCACTCCCTTAATCGTCTTTGTGGATCTGTGCTGAACTCTCTCAAGCAGTTCCCTGCCCTTCTTGAACTGAGGAGCCCAGAACTGGACACAATATTCCGGATGGGGTCTCACCGGGGCAGAGTAGAGGGGGAGGAGAACCTCCCTCAACCTACTAACCACACCCCTTCTAATACACCCCAGGATGCCATTGGCCTTCTTGGCCACAAGGACACAGTGCTGGCTCATGGTCATCCTGCTGTCCACCAGGACTCCCAGATCCCTTTCCTCTACTCTGCTCCCCAACAGCTCAGTTCCCAACCTATGTTGGTACCTGGAGTTGTTCTTGCCCAGGTGCAAGACTCGACACTTGCCTGTGTTATATTTCATTAAATTTCTCCCCGCCCAATTCTCCAACCTGTCCAGGTCTTGCTGGATGGCAGCACGGCCTTCTGGCATGTCAGCCACTCCTCCCAGTTTTGTGTCATCAGCAAACTTGCTGAAAGTGCACTCTACTCCATCATCCAAGTCATTGATGGATATATTGAATAGTACTGGCACCAGTACCAATCCTTGAGGGACTCCACTGGCTTCTTGTTGGTGCACTTGCTCAACACCTGAAGGTTTAAAGCTACTTCTCACTTGTGTCTTCACGACAGAAGCCATTTTGTACCTCCTTGCTGAAGCTGGGTGACTGTGCTAGAACACAAATTGAGATTTGCATGGTGAGATACAATTAGTAAGAGGTTGCTAGACTTTAGAGCTCTACAAAACAATCTTATACTATAGTTCATATTCCCATTTTGCTCTTTAATTGCAAAATATAAAGTCACAGAATCACAGAATCACAGAATCTTAGTGGTTGGAAGGGACCTTTGAAAAGTCATCACATAATGTCTTTTAAGCCATTTATTTCAATAAGATATTTCAAAGTATAAACATGTCTCTTTCTTTATGAGAAGAAAAAATATTGCAAAACCACAAATTTTTAATGTAACTGCTTCAGAGTAATTGCAGGAACTGTCAGAGGAAATTCACTGCAAGACATAAATATACACATTCCGGACATCCCAAACATATAAAATTCTCAAACCTCTATGAAGCTGTAAGAAAGCCGATCAATTATTTATCTTCTCTCATGGCTTCGCACATTTAAATTTCTTAATTAAAAATAAACATATTTAATTTATACCAACTTTCATTTTAATTGATTGTGGACATGAAAATATCACTGGGAAAATACATTGTAATTTTGCTTGTGAGGATTTTTTTTTAAAAAAGCATAATTTCTTAATGTTTCAAGTTCCAAGATTTTATTGGGTTAATTAGACCCAATTTGACACAATTCCTTTCTTGTCATGTTACTCTGAGCCAGCAGCTAAAGAAAACAGCAGAATTTGACCATGGCAAGATAGAAAAGTGGGCAAATACTTTTTGCTACAAAAATGTAATCCGTCCTTTTAAATTTATTACCACTGCTCTGCATGGTAGTAGAGATCACAAAGGCATTTACAAATGATGGGAAACAGAATGTCAGTAGGCAGTGAATTTTTACAGACATTCTTGACTAGAAAGAAAAATTAATTTATAACCAAGGATTATTTTCCTGGTTTATTCTTCAAAAATAGTTGCAAAGTATAATATACACAGGAATAGTTGCCAGTAAAAGGGTGAAGTTGCCTAAGCATTATTTTAAGAATAAAATTGTGAAGTTTCATGGTAAAAGATTTGAAATGTTTTATGTTCATTTAGAAGCTTTTTCCAACATCATAAAACAGTGCACAAAGGAAATTTTTCTATCAGAAAAAGTATCAAGGCAGAAAATCTCATTCATGATACTTCATGTGAAGTCTAATAATTTAGGCTCTTTTTAATAAAAGAGTCTATTAAAAAATTAGAGAAAGATTAAAAGATATATTCCAGTCTTACTATGTTGTAGTAGAGTGAGCTGTCAAATGTCCTCATGTAAGACATGTTGAAATATAAATTCGTTCTTGAAAAAATTCTTTAATGTAATGAATATCAGGGTTTCATGCATATGGTAATCAAGTATTTTAAGCATAATGAAAAAACCTTGGGACACAAAATTTTATGAGACAAATGAAGTCTCATTTCACATCTTAAAATTTTAATTATTTTAAATTCTAAATTATTTATTGTGAATACTTTATGGCTTTGTTAAGCAATTGAAATTTGGGAAGAGGAATTTGGTTTTCTTTATAAAACTTCCTATGAAAAGCACATACCCAACATTATCTTAAATAAATGTATGTTATAATCTACTATTTTTTATGGTATGACCAGACCTGACCTCAGTGTCTCCAAACTCTTACTTGTTATTATGCTATTGCTGTTTTTAAATCAGGGTAAGGAGTGGTAATGTGGAAGAAAGAATAGAAACATGAGGGGAAAAAAAGGTAGAGAAATTAAATTCTCTAGCAGTAAGAGTGAATGACCATAAGAAACTATATATCATTCATTGCACTGCATGTCTATGAAATACTGTTATTGAATCATGGCACTCTTACAGAGAGTTTTAGAAATTCACACTAGAGCTGAGCCTCTGTGAGTTATACTCACGTAAACCAGGGTCAGACTACAAATAAGGAGTGAAGTCATTCCACACTATTAACCTAGTAAACCAATCTGGTGGTGGCACTTTTAGACACACACACACATATCCCTGTTGCTTTTCTCAGCTTCATAATATCTCTGTTCTAAACTGCAGTGGGACTCAGTGATAAAATTATCTATGTGTTATCTGGCTGACTGAGCATGGAAGCATTAGGTTTGAAATGCAAGGAAGAAGTTTTTTTGTTAGATCCTCTGCATTCAGATCATATATCCAATGGGCAACCCATCCCCATATGGAATTTGAAAGCTAGTTCTGAAGTAAATGTGGTATTCTCCAGGAGCACAAAAAAATTAAAGCAGGAGAAATGTCCCGGGTACCAAAGATCACTGGCTTTCTTTACCCCTAACCTTTTGCAGAGACAATTTCCTTGAAACTCTGGGAGAGGCACAAAGAGAATTTAAAGTCCCAACAAAGAGCATGTGGGATAGATTATCTACTGTTACTGACTACTGTACTCCATTACATTATATCGTATCATCACCATATAAAATGCAGCCTGTTTTGTCACCAGTCAAAAAAAAAAAAAAAAAGAAATATAATGTAGGGCTTGTTCAAGAGCCTTGATTCAATGGTTTTTTATGCTTGGACATTTTTACATTCTCAAAGAATTCCTGTTCATCTATTAGTTTCCATCAGGAAGAATGAAATAACAATGAAGGTATGAGGTTTTTTCCTTTATGTAGAAATGCAACAAATACGTTTCCACAAATAAATAGTTCAAAAGCAACATTCACAATTGCCTTTCAGCATGAAACAGCAGAACACACAAAACATTTTGGAACATTAGTTTCGTTTCATGCAGTGCTTTTCAAATGCTGTGATAAGAGGTCTTTTCAAAATAGAAGGCTGAATGATGGAAGTGTATTGACTGAAGGCAAGATCTGCCTTTTTTTTTATTCCATATGTCATTACAAGCTTTTGACATTAGAACAAGCTTTATCTAAATGATATACTCTGCAAGAACTACGCTTACTAGAAGAAAAATATCAGAAGCCAGCCAAGATAGCAAGGCAAAAAGGAGTCAAATTTTAAAATCTGCTGGAAATACAGAACTCTCCTGGTGAGATTCTCTATGACAAGGTCTTAGATATGAGATCACATCCAAATCCCAAATTCAATATAGAAGTTCCAGCTTCAACTCAATTGCTTTTCTAACCCCTCACTTATACCAGAATGGAATTATATGGACTAAAGAACAAACTTTATCACTATCTGTGGCTGAAAAAGCAAGTGCTGATGAGTTGTATAGAGACAAAAAAAAAAAAAAAGATGGTAAGTAGGGCAATTCACTTATAAAGTGTTCACCTGGCAAAGACAGCAGAATACTCTAAGCAAATTCAACAAGATTACACCAATTAGTCCTAGAGGTTTACATTCTCCATTGTGTTCTATTCTGAAGATTTATATATCTACAAAATGCCTACATGGAAGTTTTTAAACATGATCAGAATGGTAACATTTCAGATTGGTTTTATGCAAACCACATTATATAGAGACTATATGCCCTTTTGTATATCCTTTCCGGACCATAAATCCAGGCCTCCTCATTGAACTCCTTGTATCATGGATTACAGTCCGCTGTTAACACAGAGACCTATCACTCTACCAGCAGTGTATTTAGCATCATCTGCAAAGTAGCTAGCATTTTTGCCACAATGCCATGATCAGAGGCAATTCCAGAACCTCCCCATCA